>CM057821.1:809100-939100 GCA_030067965.1 Latrodectus elegans
GCGAAACAGTAAACAACGCCCAGAGAGCAGTCATAGACAATGCTTTTAGTCGATTCGGAGCCGAAGATGACTCACAAATGCCGTCTGCTAATTCTTCTTCTTCCCCACGTCAGGTGCAAAATACTAACTTCCTTTCACACAACATTAGTTTTGGCGGATCTTTTTCTATGAAAAATCTATCTGACACTTTAAAATCCTTTAATGGTAAAGACAATTATTCAGTCGAACATTATATACAAGATTTAGAAGATAACTTTTGTTCATTTAATATTACAAGTGATCAAAAAAACTTTTGCTGGAACTGCAAAATCCGTGTTCAGAATATACATGGTTTATTTACTTGGAAAATTTTATAAGAATCTCTATTGTTAGAATTAAAATCGAAAGTTAACAGTAAACAATTTCACACTATGTTTCAAGTACGTAATTTACGAAAAGTTGAATCTCTTTTTGAATATTTTGTATACATGCGCGATATTGCTTTTCGAGTTCCATTTGTTGAAGTATCTTTAATTGAATACATAATAAATGTTATACCTCATAACTTAACTAACAAAATTTTGTTATATGGTACTAAAAATATTTCTAATTTTAAAGAAAAATTAAAAATTTATGAAAAAGTTTACATTTCTATAAAACAGTTATTTTTCGATATTTCCACCAAATTTTATGACCAAAAAAATTACAATGACAGCGATCGTGATTTAAATAAAGTCAATATTAAATTTACTCATAATAATCAAGATAAGTCGAATGTATGTCATATAATTTGTTTAAATTGTGGCAAAAAATGTCGTAAGTCTTCACAGTGTTTACATAAAGAGAAAGGATTTAAATGTTGCCAGTGTAAGAATTTTGGCCATAAGGCCATGGACTGTCCTAATATTCAGTTAACTACCACAAAAATACCCAAATATTCTGTTCAGCATATTTAGATTATGATGCATCACTTTAAATAAAACCCATGCACATTCCAATTATTTTTTGTAATATGAAAATAAATGCACAATTATATACGTGTAGTGAAGCTACTATGATTAAATTTCACTATATAAACAAATTGGTTTCCCTCTTGTTTTTACTGGAATAGAAAATATTAAAATTAAATTAAAAGGATATTTTACAGATTTAATTCAAATAGAGGAATCCTTATTCTCTATAAAGAATCACGTAATTCCAGATGATTGTATTTCTGTAAATGCAATTATTGGAACAATTTGCATCAAACAAGGTGAATTTCACATAGGTAAAAATGGTATTAATTTGGTTTACAAAAATCAAAACTTTCTTTTTAATATAATTATTGTTTTCGATGAGATGGACACAATCGAATTTTTACATATTAAAATATCAACTTATCAAGAACAAATTAAGAAAGTAATTAACAACTATAAGTCAAACATAACTAAGACTACAGATGTTTCAATGAATCCAATTCTTTGTGATTCAATAACGGTAAATCAGCGTCCACGCCGATTACCCTATGCAGAACAAAATATCATCCACGAACGAACAGGACAATGTGTGGTTAAAAGATGATATTATTAAAGAAAAAATTTCCGATTATGCAACTCCAGTGGTTCTGCGTAAAAAGAGAAACGGTAAACATAGATTGCGTTTCGATTATAGACAATTAAACCAAAAATTATTTCGGGATAGATTCCCCCTGCCCCTTATTGAACAGCTACTTGACCGCTTAGAACAATATCAAGATTTTACTACATTAGATTAAAAAAAAAAACGGCTTTTTTCATGTTCCCGTAGATCCTGTTAGTAGGAAATACACTACTTTTATTACGCATGACGGACAGTTTGAGTTTTTCAAATGCTTTTTTCTATTGTGTAACAATCCTTATGTTTTCCAAAGATTTATTAATAATATATTTCTTGAATTATTGAAAGATGACACAATTATAGTATACCTAGATGATATTATAATATCATCTTGAGTAGAAGCCGAAGAGATTAAAAAATTAGATCGAGTTCTTAAAGTTGCTTCAGAGTATGATTTGGAGCTTAATTTTGATAAAAGCAGTTTACTTCAACGCAAAATTGTATTTCTTGGCTACTTTATTCAGAATGGAACTATTCAACCTTCTCCATTGAAATCCCTTGCCGTTCAAAAATTCTCTAGACCTAATATTTAAAACATATTCAGAGTTTCCTAGGTTTAACTGGATATTTTCGAAAATTCATTCCTAATTATTCATGCATTCATAAACTCTTAAGTGACATCCTTCGCAACAACCAAGAGTTTGAATTTGATACCGAACAAATAAATGCATACCGAAAATTGAAAAACATTGTGTCTCAAAAACCAATCTTACACATCTATCGACCAGGATCACAGTTAGAATTGCATACTGACGATTTCCCACAAGGTTTCGGAGCTGTGCTACTTCAAAAAAGAAGTGATGAAAAATTTCAACCCATTTACTATATGAGCCGAGAGACTTCTCAACTATCCAAATATTCAAACTACAAACTAGGAGTCCTTGCGATTATAGAAGCTGTGAAAAAATTCCGTGTTTACATACTAGATAATAAATTTAAAATTGTTACAGTTTGTGCTGCGTCTAAACAGACTATAAAAAAGAAAGATTTAACTCCAAAAATTGCCAGATGGGCAATGATCCTTGAAGATTTTGATTACGAATTAATTTATAGATCTAATAAGCAAATGCTTCATGTTGATGCCCTCAGTCGTAACACAGTATATTTTATTACACCTCAAGCAAAAATGACATTAAAAATTGAATGAGCCCAACTACAGTTAATAGCATTCAAACATTTAAAACTTTACGCAAAACAAATAATACAAATGACTACATTATCAAAAATAATATCCCATACAAATATGAAAAAAGCAAGGCGCATTTATTTGTTCTCAAGCTATGGAAAATGATGTTATTAAACACGCTCATAACAATGGATACCTTTCTCCTGCACAAAAGTCAATTTTACAACACAATTTTTGTTTTTCTTATCTGTGACCTAAAATTGAAAATATAATATCTAATTGTGTACACTGTATTTTATATAATAAGAAACGAGGAAAAGATGAAGGTTATCTTCACCGAATACCTAAAGCTAATGTTCCTTTAGACTTTTTTCACATTAGCTTTCTTGGTACACTTCCCTCTTCAAATAAAAAATATCGATTCATATTTTCTGTAAATTATGCATTCATAAAGTTTATATGGTTTTTTATCCTGTAAAATCAACAACAGCAAATTATGCGATAAAAAAATTTAAAATTCTTCAAACAACTTTTAGGAATCCATCTAGAATAATTTCTGACAAAATACTTCGTTCAGCACTTACTTCTAAAGATTTTGCCGATTATTGCTCCGAGCAAGGAAGTGAGCATGCAACTATAACAATTGGTCTTGCACAATGTAATGGACAAGTAGAACGCATACATGGAATCATTATTCCTATAATTGCCAAGCTTTCTGCAGATGATCCCACAAAATGGTTTAAATATATCCCAGATTTCCAACTATTTGTGATCAGTGTTACAACTACCAGTACAAAATATGACTTGAACATATTTAGTCGGAGATTTAGTTGAAATACAAAGAACCCAGCTCAGTATAGTATTAAGGCTACGTCCAAAATTTTTCAGCCCATACAAAATAACTTCAGTTAAAGAGCGAGATCGTTATGAAGTTGTGAAAGTTGGAAATCATGAAGGTCCCAATAACACATTAACTACTACTGAAAATATGAAGCCATGGAACTAAATGGACGACGAAGATTTTAGTCTCAGTTTAGCACCCTTTGTTTGGAAAATGGTCTTATAATAAATAGATGCTCTTACCATTTTTTTAAATATTTTAATTATTTCTTTTCTTTTCTAGAAGGTTTTCTTAATCAAGATGACACACAAGAAAGTTGGAACTTGTTAAAAAACAAGACGAATGGCAACAAGAAACAGGCAATTGAAGACGGAGCCAGTGAATAATTTTATTCTTTTCTTAATTTTTTCAAGATATATATAATTTTTTGCTTTCTTTCTGCAAGCTTTGGAGGTCCAAAGCCAGCAAGATGCCCGACTGTGATTGGAAACTCTGTAGAGGAGAAATATATCTAGCGCCGGTGTATTTCTCCTACACACACACAAATATCTATATATATATATATATATATATATATATATATATATATATATGTGTGTGTGTGTATATATATACTATATATATATATATATATATATATATATATATATATATATATATATATATATATATATATATATATATATATATATATATATATATATATATATATATATATATATATATATATATATATATATATATATATATATATAATTATAAAGCAAAAATATATACATATAGTAAAAATATAAATATATATAATAATATAAATATATATAAAAATAAAATATACAATACAATACAATAGGAAATCTAGCCAGCACAAAAGCAGCTAAAGAAAGATTTTAATATAAATAAGATAAAATATGAAAAATATGAAATTGGAAAAACAGTGAAATATAAATAAAATAAAAACATGAAAAATATGGAAAAAGCATTGAAATACATGGAAACAGATGAAAAGAAGAATACATAGGGGCCACAGTCTTCATCCAGGAGGAGATGGCCAGCTATGCTAAAAAGAAAGAACACTCTTTTCTGACAAGCTCGAAGGACAAATGTCTAAAGATCTTCGAGCAATTCCCCCAAAGAGTGTTCGTATTCAAAGAACCTAGGTTAAAACATTTGAATAAATATAAATGCAGAAAATTAGAAATACCTATAAATTAAACACAAATACAATTAGAGATACTCATATAAATGAAACATACATACAGTAAAAATTTTAAATACATAAAAGCCAAAGTCAGCAAATCAGATGGGATTTATACATGAAAATAGTATGAAAAGTTGCCAAAAAGTAATTTTAAAATTATAGTAAAGAAGTGTTGCCAGTTGTAATTAGATTAAATTTAAATTTAAAATATAAATGTAGGTGTTTTAAGGATTCTTGTAATAACTTCAATGCTTGGGTGGCCCTTATGTAGTTATAAAAACTACGCATTACTTCAATCTTACAAGCGATTTCCTACTTCCTACATATTTTAAAATAAAATTAATTGGAATATTATTATTTTTAAGTGATTTATCAGTCGTTTAATTTGATTTTTAGTAGATTCATGGTTGTTGCAAATATTATAAATGCGATTAAGTTCATTAATTATAACGTTTCTGTATATTTTTAAAGAAATATTTGAGTTCCAGGAAATTAACTTATTAACATGAAAATTAGATTGATTTGTTTTGTCGAAGACATCAATATATGTAGTAGAATTATCAGTAGTGATAAATAAATCCAAAAATTCTGTTTTAGTATCAAATAAATTAGTTTTAATTAGAGAAAGCTCTTCAGGATAAATAGTTTTAGAAATATCTTGAAATTTTAAATTGTTAAAAATAATGAAATCATCTATGTATCTGAAAGCATAAGGATATTGATAAAAGAAGTTTTTATATTAAACGACTGATAAATCACTTAAAAAATAATAATATTCCAATTAATTTTATTTTAAAATATGTAGGAAGTAGGAAATCGCTTGTAAGATTGAAGTAATGCGTAGTTTTTATAACTACATAAGGGCCACCCAAGCATTGAAGTTATTACAAGAATCCTTAAAACACCTACATTTATATTTTAAATTTAAATTTAATCTAATTACAACTGGCAACACTTCTTTACTATAATTTTAAAATTACTTTTGGCAACTTTCATACTATTTTCATGTATAAATCCCATCTGATTTGCTGACTTTGGCTTTATGTATTTAAAATTTTTACTGTATGTATGTTTCATTTATATGAGTATCTCTAATTGTATTTGTGTTTAATTTATAGGTATTTCTAATTTTCTGCATTTATATTTATTCAAATGTTTTAACCTAGGTTCTTTGAATACGAACACTCTTTGGGGGAATTGCTCGAAGATCTTTAGACATTTGTCCTTCGAGCTTGTCAGAAAAGAGTGTTCTTTCTTTTAGCATAGCTGGCCATCTCCCTCCTGATGAAGACGTGGCCCCTATGTATTCTTCTTTTCATCTGTTTCATGTATTTCAATGCTTTTCCATATTTTTCATGTTTTATTTTATTTATATTTCACTGTTTTTCCAATTTCATATTTTTCATATTTTATCTTATTTATATTGGCAAATCTTTCTTTAGCTGCTTTTGCGCTGGCTAGATTTCCTATTGTATTGTATTGTATATTTTGTATTGTATTTTTATATATATTTATATTATTATATATATTTATATTTTTTGCTATATGTATATATTTTTTGCTTTATAATTATATAAATTTTAACATTCATCTCTTTAGCTGCTTTTGCGCTGGATTTGATGTTAATTTAAACATGTATGTATCCTTAATCTAATTTCCCTTTCAGGTACTTAATATTTTCTCATGAATTGTAATTTAAAGGATTTAGCGCCTGACAAAAGGGGTGTTAGTTCATCCTGTGTCCGGTCGTCCATGCAATATGGGTGGTACCATGGAGGATCGTCAAAAAGTAACCATCCTAAGGACAATGAATATCTTAATTCTAATTGCTTTAGTAATCCTACTGATTTAAATAGTATTTTTGAAAAATTTAAATTTAAGAAATGTGATTCTAAGAAATGCAAAACATGTCCTAATTTTAATAATTTACAGATTTCTGAAAAATCTAATTATTCTATTGCTTGTAAAATGTTTAATATTATTTATCTTATTGAATGCAATGTTTGTAAATATAGATATATAGGCCAAACAAGCAATCCTTTAAATATCCGCATTAATTTACACAGGTCCAATATTAAAAACTATGACAGTAACAAATTTAATCTTGAATTCAATCACTTTCAAATTCATAGTTTTAAAACGCTATTATTAGTATTATAGACATCGAACCTAATACAGAAATGCGTATTATAAAGGAAAATAGATTTATAATAAATTTAAAATCTCTTGCCCCTTTCGGTTTAAATGAATTATTTAATGGCAAAATTATTAATTTTTCAAATAGTAATTCCTTTGTATTTTTTCACAATAATAACTATAAAACTAAAAAGATTTAAAAGAGGTGGCCGAAAATTTAATAAATCTTACAATAAATAAATCTTAAAAAAATTTTGAGTTTTATCTGGATAAAATATATAATTTGGAATTCTCGTTCACAATTACTTATAATTGGTTACCATGTAAAGTTTTATAATGAAGTTAACTGATAACGATTGCAAATTTCTGTATTCGTGTTTACACAATATAAATTTCAAAAACCAGCATTTTAAAATTTTATTTTATGACCTATTCAAATACAGATATAATAAAATTAAAGTTAAGAAAAATATGAAACTACATTATTTCACTATTAATTTTCAACATCCTAAATTTGATAATATTAAATTAAATAGTTTTGTTAATGATTTGTATAACATTTTCCTATCGAAGATGTTTTTATAAAACTTACTTTTTCTTATGATATTCCTTTTGGACATAAAATCTTTAACTACAATCAATTTTGCAAAAATATCTCGTCATCTAGAAAACTTTCTAAATGTATTTGTCATAATAATGAACTAAAAAGTTTTATTAACCCTGATTTTGGTCATATTATTACAGGTAATCTAAATATTGTCAGTGACACTAAATTGAAAGAAATATTAAGTAAAGGGACTAAGTATAGACCAGTTTTTCAACTTAATAAATTTAAAATAATTAAAACTATTTTACATAATATTGATTCATTCATCTTTAATATTTCAAAATTTTATAATACACCCATTGAATTTTACAGTCTGGAAGTTTAAACTTTTAATAAAATTAAAGATTTTATTTTTTGTTAATAATTTAACGTTTCCTGGCATTAAATTTGGTCCATTAAAACCAGCCATTAATAATCTAAAAGATAATTTCATCATTACTCCAGTAGATAAAGCCTCTAATAATTACGCATTTTTTTGTAAGAAATTTTATTTAGATTTAATTGATAATGAAACATTAAATTCCAGCACTTATAAACGTTTAAACTCCACAGTTAACATCATTAATAAAAAAATCCTTGGATTTTATAAACTTCTAAACATTAACAACTATAAATTAGAGTTTCCTTATTTAACAGTCATTCCTAAATTTCACAAAATTCCTATAAAGTTTAGATTTATCACCTGTGGTACTAAATCGTACATGAATAAACCTGGAATCATTTTTGCTAAAATTCTTAATATTATACTAGACTATATTATTAAATCAGATACTACTTGGATCATTAATAACAATAAACCTATTCTGGATTTCTTATCAAAAATAAAATTCATAGTGTTAATTCCTTTGACTTTAAAGACCTTTTACAAGTATTCCTATTGATAAACTAAATAACGTATTACACATTTATTATCAGGACTATAGAAAATTATTAAATATTAATTTTGAATATTGGAATAATCTAGTTAAAATGTGTATTTATAACAATTATATATATAACGGTGAAAATATTTTTATTCAAAATTGTGGAATTCCACAAGGATCAAACTTTTCCAGCACACTAGCAAATTTATTTCTACATTATTTCGAAAAAAACTTCTTTTATCAATATCCTTATGCTTTCAGATACATAGATGATTTCATTATTTTTAACAATTTAAAATTTCAAGATATTTCTAAAACTATTTATCCTGAAGAGCTTTCTCTAATTAAAACTAATTTATTTGATACTAAAACAGAATTTTTGGATTTATTTATCACTACTGATAATTCTACTACATATATTGATGTCTTCGACAAAACAAATCAATTTAATTTTCATGTTAATAAGTTAATTTCCTGGAACTCAAATATTTCTTTAAAAATATACAGAAACGTTATAATTAATGAACTTAATCGCATTTATAATATTTGCAACAACCATGAATCTACTAAAAATCAAATTAAACGACTGATAAATCACTTAAAAAATAATAATATTCCAATTAATTTTATTTTAAAATATGTAGGAAGTAGGAAATCGCTTGTAAGATTGAAGTAATGCGTAGTTTTTATAACTACATAAGGGCCACCCAAGCATTGAAGTTATTACAAGAATCCTTAAAACACCTACATTTATATTTTAAATTTAAATTTAATCTAATTACAACTGGCAACACTTCTTTACTATAATTTTAAAATTACTTTTGGCAACTTTCATACTATTTTCATGTATAAATCCCATCTGATTTGCTGACTTTGGCTTTATGTATTTAAAATTTTTACTGTATGTATGTTTCATTTATATGAGTATCTCTAATTGTATTTGTGTTTAATTTATAGGTATTTCTAATTTTCTGCATTTATATTTATTCAAATGTTTTAACCTAGGTTCTTTGAATACGAACACTCTTTGGGGGAATTGCTCGAAGATCTTTAGACATTTGTCCTTCGAGCTTGTCATAAAAGAGTGTTCTTTCTTTTAGCATAGCTGGCCATCTCCCTCCTGATGAAGACGTGGCCCCTATGTATTCTTCTTTTCATCTGTTTCATGTATTTCAATGCTTTTCCATATTTTTCATGTTTTATTTTATTTATATTTCACTGTTTTTCCAATTTCATATTTTTCATATTTTATCTTATATATATATATATATATATATATATATATATTTGATATTTAATTTATTATTACGAAAGCAACAAGATGGATTTTACAGGCTAATTATAAAAAGAATACAATTCGTGTCTCTTTATAGACTGATTTAATTTTAAAACAGACATTAATAGCCTTATAATTAAAATAGATTTTCTCTCCTGTCGTCGTAGTGGCCTGGCTGGTTGGAGCATTCATTTTCATCATAGGAAGGTAGTGAGTTCGAATCCCAACCTAACCAATGACCCGTTTTGTTCCTTAAAGCCTGCTGGTAAATGCAAAATGCGTCGTATTTGCCGTGTCCTTGATGTAAAATTAATTCTCGTCTAGAGGTTTTCGTCCCTGATTCTGAATTAAAAAAAACTCACTATCCTGGTTTCTATGGCACAGCCATTGTGTACAGCACTATATAAGGCGACATAATTTCTCATGATTGTAGCAAACTATATTAGCCCAAAAATTGATGCTCAGAATAGAGTATTGGAGGAATATGACATAGAGTTATGAATATATTACCAAACGAAAAATTAGCTCTTTATATATATATTCTTGTTAATATTTGTCAACATTTGCACATTTCATGTTTCTTAGATGAATTCGCGTGAAGATGAGGCAAAAAACACCTGCTGCTTATATATTGAAAAAACCGATTTTTAATACTCAGTAAATTAGTTAAAATGAAGAAAACTCCGGTGGATTATTAAAAGTTGAGGCGCAGATACCATATAATTTAAGATTCCAAATTCTGAGTTTGGCGATTATCTTTTTTTTTATGGATTTTCTTATGTATCTTATGGCCTCATTTTTCATTATGTCATACATATGGACGCCTACAAGAATTATGCAGCAAATTCTATTTTAATATCCTATTTCTTATTTATAGTTCTATAGTAATAATTTTAGCTGATATTAAATTATATATATATAAGAGTATATTATTATTCATATTTTTTCTAATTATTATAAACATAGTAATTTTTTGTAATTACCTGCTTGTGAAAATGTCAAAGAGTTGAAATTGGAGTTCATAATTTCTTTTTCTTCTGTAATGATTTCTGCTATTGATTCATCTTCCTCAAGAATGGTAGGTAAATAATGGTATAGATCTAGAGGTTCGAAACTTACTATGGAGGAAAACTGGACTGTATGAAATTTAATTGTATCTGATAGTCTTTCTATAGGAGGTATTCTAATTTCTAAAGTTTTATCTTGAGGAAGTTGCTTTCTTTTGAGGTATTTTTTCCCCAAATATGATTTTATATTGATTATGAAGAAAATTGCTATTGTTGAGAAAATGCACCACGTTAAAATGTGAAGGAGCATTGCAGCAGAGAAACTATATGCAGTTGTGCTTTTAAAATCCATTTTCTATTTCATAAATTTCAAAAATGGGTGAAGTTTTAAACTGTAAATATTGAAGTTTGAAATTGCAATTGAAAAGAATGTATATGTTCTGACGTTTGTTGTAAGCAACAATATGTTTTGTGTCCCTCTATTACTTAACAATAAATTTAATTAATTTAAGACTAAAACAAAAGGAAACATATAACAATGCAGGATTCAGTTGTTAAATTCTAACAATATCTTAGAAACTATTATTAAAATTTTTTGAAATTTTGATACTGAAACAAATTAATAATATATTTGCAAAATTATAGACTGATATTTCTCTAAATTTTACAATTTTGCTTATTTTAAAGACGACCATTTAGCAACAACTAATATAGTTTAAAATTTAGAGCTTGTTTTTCTGTTTTATGTTACTGTAATCCGCTGCTCTAAGATTATTATCTTTTCTTGACAACTTTTTGAACAAATATTTCGACTTCAAAATGGATTTCGCCGCATTAAAATCATCCACTGAAATTTCTGCGATTATAGTCAGAAAATATGGATTCTAAATCAAATGTAATTTAAAATTGATCCAGTTATGTTATTTCATCGTTCTTTGTATATTATTAAAATGTTTGCTTTCCTTAATTATAATTTATGACATTAAAATTAAAATTTTTATACACCTAAAATTACTAAATCAATTTTATTGTGTGAATTCATTGAAATTTAATTTATTGTAATTAGAACAGAATTCATTTCTTATGTATTCAAGAAAACGCAAATACATCATTTTCATCCCAAGAAATTGTTCCTTAAAATGATTTCCAGTTTTCAGTTAAGCTTCCTATTACAGTTTTAGCCACTCAGATGCAACAACCTGAAGGAGACATGCAAAGAATATTTGTTGAGGTGACATATGCAAATGATTAGAATTTTAGCGCAGACACATATCACGCTCTTTTGGGGTTCCACTTCAAAGCGTTATTTAAAGCTTAGAGATATCGACGATTTAGACAATTTTGTTTTTCTTGTGTTTTTCTAAAAAAAAAAAAAAATCTATTATGCGTCGCAGGAAACAGCCATCATTTTCGATACGAGTTCGGCAGGGGAAGGACAGTGACCTAACCAGACTGTGGATTATCTTTGAGTGAAATCGGTAATCGTGGTGGACGAAAGCGAAGAACTCTAATGTGCATATGTTATCGTTGGAATCAGTAGGGTATGACCGACTTAATTGTTTGATCGCATCAACCTCAGTGCACTCCTTCACGTGATGACAGGTAAATTGTGCGCATGTTAATGACAAATCACTCATCCACATCACAAACCATAGCACAGCACATTCAGACTATAACACATTATCCAGTGTATGCGCGTACCATTCGACTCCGTTTACAACAGAGTTGTCTGTCCAGAAGAAGTAAATTGCTTCATTAACCCTTGATATAGAATCACAGACGTCTCCGCCGTCAGTGTTGAGATGAAAGAATTAAGTGGATGGCAGAATGGAATATAATTGTCTTTACTGACGATTAACGCTTCTTTCTGAAACATCACGAGATTGTATTCGCATCTTGAGATACCGTTGAAAGAATATGCTGAACAGTAGCGTTATGCACCACCACACTCCTTCTGTACTGGGTATTATATTGTGGGTAGGTATTGGATATCACTCTATTAGTTGGAGTTTAAACAGACAGCGCTACATCTCCGAGTTGTTGGAGCCAGTTATCTTTTAATACCTGTAGGGCTTACCCACAGCCATATTTAAACGGGATAATGCGCGATCACACGTGACACGCACTATCCAAGGGTTCTTCGTCAATCAACAAATTGAATTGCTTCCCTGGTCAAATCGCTTTCTAGATCCTGTCGTCTTTAGAAAACATTTCGTCCATTGTTGCTTAACTATTGACCCAGATAACATCCTCAGCTGCTACACTAGATCAAATTTCGTAATGTTTTAAAGATGCATGGTTTGCTGTACCCGAAAAATATATCCAATGTTTCTTTGAATCAATACGTGTGGCAGCATCGATCTTTAAAAATGTCAGCTACTCTGGCTACTGATTTTGGCACGAACCACACTTAACAGATGTCTATAAATTTAAACATTTTATACTTGGTCAAAATGTTATCTACAGCATACACTGTCTTGGGATAATTCTTGTCTTTCTTGGTATTACAATTTGGGTTGGCAGCAGTGTATTGTATTTTTTTTTATATAAGACTTTTTTTTTATTTAAAATATCATAGATATTCTTTCAAGTTCTATTTTCGATAATACGGATTTTTGCAGTACAAATTTGATAAATAAGTCTAATGTCGTCTCGATGGACGGTAATAAATACGTGATTTGAATTTTATCTAATTCAAAGTTTTTTAAATTAAGAAGAACTTGGCATACATTCTACTTTACAAAAAGATTGTGACAAAATTTTGATAATTTGTCAGTTTAAAAAGTGTATTAACTGTTGAAGTAAAAAAATTTCATTTGGGGTTCATTGAATTTCATTATTTAGATTTAATTTCTTTACAATCATTTAAATTTTTGGTAAAGTTTTGTAGGTAAATTTCCTTATTTTCTGTAAATACTTACCCACTTTATGGGGACATGTAATTATCACTGATCTCTTACGAGCTTCGTGTTCTGTCAAATGATCATATAGAAACAAAAAAAGAAAAATATACATTTAATGAATTATTCAATTCTATTTGAAAGAATATTTTTCTGAATAATGATTTAATCATTGAAATGATGCTGGCTTACGTAAACAAATAGAAATGTTGAATTTTTAATTTTTTTAAGCCATAAGGAACTTATCGACGTTTTGTTTGTGTTAAAGTTCCATTCCATGATGCCACGGAAATATACAAAAAAATAATCTTTCGCAATTATTTCCCTTTTTCTGTAAAAGAATTTCATAATATGGAAACAATGGGATTATTGTCATTAGATAACTAATAACTTTATTTTTACAGCACAATTATACTTCGTATAAGAAACTTGAATTCACAGCTTAAAAATTAATATGCTTAAAATAATCTTGCTTAAGCCTACTTTCATTAAATTGAATATTTACTGGCCACAAAAGTATACAGATTCTTTTGAAAACATTAAAATCTATAAATTGTCAAATAAACTTAAACTAAATTTTATCGAAATAGCTTATAGTATTATGTCGTATTTGAAAATTCTTAAAGAATATTACATTTTTCATGAAGTAACTCTTATACTTTAACACTCCTCAATTTTTACTTTATTATTTTTAATTGTTTTCTCAAGAATATTAATTTAACTCATACATTTTTAAATTCAATAAATTTAATTTAAAATTCTTGTGGATTATTTGGAAATTATATCATAAATCCGTTTAGCTTCATAAACTATTTTATTTTAGCATGTTTATCCAATATTTTAAGAAAATTTCTTTGAAATTATTTTACTTCTAATTTAAAAAAATACTACATTAACAGATTCTTTTCATGTATATCTATAGGAATAGAAATGATCGTTTATATTAAGTCCAAAAAATAATCCCTTATTTTATGTAATGACACACACACACGCACATATATATATATACACATACACACACACACACATATATATACACATACACACACACACAGATATATATATATATATGTAAGAGACTTCTCACCGTAATAGGATTATCAGATGATCCTACTTGCAGAGGATGTCAAAACATAAATATACGGTGGAAACCTCATTACATTTTTTATGTGAACGTGAAACTCTTTTCGTACCTAGATTTGAGCACAGGGGTCAGCATTGAATGGGACCCGTGATATTGTTAAATGTTTGCCGAATTTTGTTTCAAGCATTGGTCTTTTCAAATAGGTGATTTCTTTTAGGAGTGTAGTATAAAGGACTACAGTCATATGGCTTGGTTTCTTCAAACACACTGATCTAAATCTAATCTATCCATATATATATATATATATATATATATATATATATATATATATATATATATATGTCTGCTGAATGCGCTTTTCAGGGCATTCAGACAAAGCATGTGCCAGTGCCATTAGCGACACCCACATTGTGTTTAAATGAGGGAATTGTTCAGCCGGAACCTCAAACACAAATTACATTTGAACTTTTTGCCTGGTAAAAAGCTGTTGGGATGCCTCGTGTAAGAAGGAGAAATGCGTACCAGCACGTTTCTGACTTTCATAAATGTTGAATTGCACCGTACCGGGATTGCGGTTTATCTTATCGTAGTATTTCTGTTCGCGTCGTTGGAGATCCAATGACTGTTAGCAGAATATGGAATCGATGGGTTCAGGACGGTAATACGGAACGCCATGCGGGATCTCAACGGCCACCTATCACTAGCAGCTGAGAAGACAGGCATATTATCCGGATGGCCGTAATGGATCGTGCAACCACGTCACGAGCCGTGAGTCAAGAAACGGGGTCGTTTGGAAGACAACAAGTGTCTGCACGAACAGTTCGACGACGTTTGCAGCAGCTTGGTCTCTCAGCTCGGAAACCATGGCTGCGGCTCCCCTTGACGCTGCATCATAGACAAGAGCGCCTTCAATGCTGTGATCAACGAAGAACCTGGGCACACGAATGGCGAGACGTCATATTTTCTCATCCGTGTTTGGCGGCATCATGGTTGAACGCACATTGGCAGCGTGCATTCGTCATCGTCATACTGGCCCATCACCTGGCATGATGGTATCGGGTGCCATTGGATACACGTCTCGGTCACCTCTTGTTCGCATTGACGGTGCTTTGAACAGTGCACGTTACATTTATTGTGTGTTACGACCCGTGGCTCTACCCTGTATTCGAGCCCTGCGAAACCCTACGTTTCAACAGGATAATGCCCGACCGCGTGTTGCCGGTGTTGTACGGACCTTCCTTGATACGGAACATGTTTGGCTGTTAACCTGGCCAGCACGTTCTCCAGATCTTTCATCAATAGAAAACGTCTGGTCAATGGTTGCAGTGCGACTGGCTCGTTACCAAACGCCGGTCACTACGGTTGATGGACAGTGGCATCGTGTTGAATCTACATGAGCATCTGTACCTGTACATGCAATCCAATCTCTGTTTGATTCAATGCCCAGGCGTATAACTGCTGTTAATACTGCCAGAGGTGGTTTTTCTGGGTACTGATTTCTCAGGATCTATCTAGCCAACTTTTTTAAAAATTTAATCACTTGATATTTCTAGTATAATATATTTGTCCAATAAATATCATTTTGCTATCTGCATTTCTTCCTGGTGTAGCAATTTTTCTGGCCAGTGGTGTATATATATATAATATATTATAATCATCGATTTTTTGTAAAAGTTGAACCTAATAAAAGATTTCGTTGTTAATTTGAGCACTGAATATTCAACTGTAAACTTTATACATCACAAATACTAATGAAATATTAAAAGAACAAGTTTATCAATTGATACAGAATCCATACAAGCACAATCCTTTAATGTTATTCGTATTATCTAAATCTAAGTTTCCTGGTAGTATTTTTAATATTTGACTTAAAATGTTACGATTATATTATTTGTAACTTATTATATACTAATTCAGCCAAGTTATTTTATTTGTCGAAATTTTACTGTGTAGGAAAAAAAAATTTGATAATTTTTATGTTTCTTATCATTATGAAATAAAATTTTAATGGTACTGCAAGTTACTTACAATATTTAACATTCACACTATTATAATTGTATAAAATGTATTCTTATATATCATAAATGAAATATTCAAAAATCTCAATTTTTAATTTGTTGCAGTTGTAAAAAAAGGAAATTAATTTATTATGATTTCATTTAGTTTATGTGTCTAGAAGGAATTCATATTTTGTCAAGAATTATATTACTTAAAAGCATTTACTAAAATAAAAATAATGTTTTTGTAATTTATCTCTAAATAATTTTATTATTAATAATTTTATTTTTATTTATTTCGTTGAATATCGTAAGTTCGCATAAATACCTTGATATTCATCAAGAAAATATCTATTCATAACGTCAACTAATTGGAAAACACTAAAGATATTTGATTAATATTTTCTACTTTATATTAAAAATTAATTGAATCATTTGTGTGGTATTTATTTTTGATTTACATAAATAAGTCTTAGAATATTTTGTTTCAATATCGGACCTTCGTTTATATTTCAATGAACGTGCATATTTTTAACTTTCCTCAATGAAATTATCACTAATTAATACAGCTTCATTATTTTGCATAATGTATAAAATGAACTCTTCCAATATTTTACTCATTTATATAATTTTAAATCGTAACTTATTTTAAGTATTTATTATTATACTGCAAATTTGTATAAAACGTTTTTTTCGTTGGATAATAATGCTGCACATTTCTATGTACTTTATATTTCAACAGTGAGGCTTCTAAGCCATTGATTTTTATTGTGATAAATGTAATATGTAATAGAAAGACTTGATTGTTTCTTGTACTTTCTGTTCAACTGTACAGTGGCTCGCTTGGTCACTTCCTTTCTTTTTATTTCTGATACATTTTTGAGCATATAAATGTAACTGTTTTCCATTAATAATGGAATATTAACTATAGAAATCAATTGTATTTATTTGGTCAAAATAAGGAACACCAGCATTATTTTAGGAAAGAAACTGTTATTAAATATGCCACTGAGTGTTTCTTCGTATACCATGCAAATAAAATAAAAGTAGATTAACCTAGAAGTAGATTAAAAACTATCAGTAAATTTTCTTCACCTTAGATTTAAAACGCACGGTATATATACAAATAAATGATTGAATTTCGTAGTAATGTCATTTCCAGATTAAATATGGAATTGATTTTATTATAAAAAATACATTTTACGAGAAAAATGAATTTTTCTATTTGCACCAAAGTAATACAAGTGATCCCCTTTTCCTGATTATGCTAATTTAAAAATTTACTCAGAATCTGCATTAATTTACCAAGTATGGACAATGAAATGGTTGCATTTATTAGTAAATGACTTTCTAAGACTAACTGTGGTATTCATTTTATTATAAAAAATCTATTTTATGAGTAAAAAGCGATATCGTATGTAGCGCCCATATGGTATGTGTGACTTCGCATTCCCACAAAGATTGACCTCAAAATTCCCTTATATCTGAAACAATTCCCAATATGTATACAAATAAATGATACAATTTAGTAGTAAATCACTTTTCTAGAAAAACTATATTATTGGTTTTAATATCAAAACTATATTTTACGAGAAAAACGAGTTTTTCTATGGAGAGTCCAAGTAACGCAAATCATACACTTTTCCCGATTAAATTAAGCAGATTTTGAGTTATTTCAAAATTTACTCAAAATCTGCATTGATTTCTAGTTTACGGAAAAATTAAAATGGTTTCATTTGGTTGTAAATCACATTCAAAAACTAACTTTGGTATTCACTTTATTATAAAAATTTATTTTATGAGAAAGAAGGATATCGTGAGGTGCGCCCATATTGTACGTTTGACTTCAGATTCCAACTAAGATTAACTACAAAATTCCTTTATAACATAGAAAATACCCATTGTATATAAAAATATATGATTGGATTTTGTAGCAAATCTCATTTCCAGTTTAACTGTGGAATTTGTTTTATTTTAAAAATACATTTTACAATAAATACATTAAAAATACATTAGAAAAGTGAATTTTTCTATGGTGCACCAAAGTAATACAAGTGATCCCCTTTTCCCGATTACGCTAACTCCAAAATTTACTCAAAACCTGCATTAGTTTACCATGTATGGACAATCAAATCGTTTCATTTATTAGTAAATCACATTCTAAGAATAACCGTGGTATTCATTTTATTATAAAAATATATTTTATGAGAAAAAAGATATCGTATTATGCGACCATATGTTACGGGAGATTTCAGATTCCCAACAATATTGACTTAAAAATTCCTTTATATCTTAGAAAATTCCTTGTATGTATACAAATAAGTAATACAAATTAGTAGATAATAATATTTCTAGAGTAACTGTGGTATTGGTTTTATTATAAAAAATATATTTTACGAGAAAAATGAATTTTCAATGGTGAACCCAAGTAATACAAGTGATCCCCTTTTCCCGATTACACTAACTTCAAAATTTACTCAAAATCTGCATAAATCTCCAATGAATGGACAATCTAATAGTTTCATTTAGTAATAAATGACTTTGTAAGACTAACTGTGTTATTTATTTTATTATAAAAATGTTTTATGAGAAAAAGTAATATCGTAAGGTGCGTCCATATGGTACGTGTGAATTCAGATTCCCACGAAGATTGCATTAAAAATTCACTTATATCTTAAAAAATACCATGTATGTATAAAAATAAATGGTACAATATAGAAGTAAAACACATTTCTAGACTAACCGTGGTATTGGTTTTATTATAAAAAATACATTTTACGAGAAATTGTGTTTTTCAATATTACCCAAGTAACACAAATGATCTCCTTTTCCCGATTACGCTAATTTCAAAATTTCCTCAAAATCTGCATAAATTTACCGTCCATGGATAATCAAATGTTTTTTCTCTCTCTCTCTCTCTCTCTCTCATTTATTATAAAATCATATTCTAAGACTAACTCTGATATTTATTATAAAAAATATATTTTAGGAGAGAAAAAAGAGATATCGTATGGTGCGACCATATGGTACGTGTGACTTCAGATTCCCACCAAGATTGACTTCAAAATTCCCTTATATCTTGAACCTTACCCCTAACATATACAAGTATAAATGATACAGTTTAGTAATAAATCATATTTCCAGAATAACTGTGGTATTGATTTTATTATAAAAAATACATTTTACGAGAAAAATGAGTTTTCCTATAGTGCGCCCAAGTAACACAAATGATCCGATTTTCCCGATTACGCGAATTTCAAAATTTACACAAAATTTGCATAAATTTACTGTGTATGGACAATCACATGGATTCATTTATTAGTAAATCACATTATAAGTCTAACTGTGGTATTCTTTTTATTATAAAAAATATATTTTATGAGTAAAAAGGGATATCGGATGGTGCGCCCATATGGTACGCGTGACTTAGATTCAAACTAAGTTAACGACAAAATTCCTTTATACCTAAAAAAATGCCCAGTATGTATACAAATAAGTAATAGAATCTAATAGCAAGTCAAATTTCTAGAGTAACTGTGAGGTATTGATTTTATTATAGATTATATACTTTTATGAGAAAAAAGACATATCGTATGGTGCGACAATATGGTATATGTGACTTTTATTCCCAAAAATTGACTTTTAAATTCTTATATCTTAAAAATTGCCCTTTATGTATACAAATAAAAGATACAATTTATTAGTAAATTACATTACTAGGCTAACTGTATTATTGGTTTTTTTTAAAAAATATATTTTACGAAAAAAACGAGTTTTTCTATGGAGAGTCCAAGTAACGCAAATCATCCACTTTTCCCGATTAAATTAAGCAGATTTTGAGTTATTTCAAAATTTACTCAAAATCTGCATTAATTTCTAGTTTACGGAAAAATTAAAATGGTTTCATTTGGTTGTAAATCACATTCAAAAACTAACTTTGGTATTCACTTTATTATAAAAATTTATTTTATGAGAAAGAAGGATATCGTGAGGTGCGCCCATATTGTACGTTTGACTTCAGATTCCAACTAAGATTAACTACAAAATTCCTTTATAACATAGAAAATACCCATTGTATATACAAATAATTGATTGGATTTCGTAGCAAATCTCATTTCCAGTTTAACTCTGGAATTCGTTTTATTACAACAAATACATTTTATGAGATAAATGGAATTTTCTATGGTGCACCAAAGTAATACAAGTGATCCATTTTTTCCGATTACGCTAATTTCAAAATTTACTCAAGCTCTGCATAAATGCCCGGTTTATAGACAATCAGATTGTTTCATTTAGTATTAAATCAATTTCTAAAACTAACTGTTATATTCATTTTATTATAAAAAATATATTTTATGAGTAAAAGGATGTCGTATGGTGCGCCCATACGTTACGTGTGACTTCAGATTCCCACCAAGAGTGACCTCAAAATTCCCTTATATCTTAAAAATTACCGATATCTTATACAAATAAAAGAAACAATTTAGTAGCAAATCATATTTCTAGACATACTGTTGAATTGATTTTATTATAAAAATATATTTAATGAGGAAAAAGGGGTATCGTTTGGTGCGCCCATATGGTTTGTGTGACTTTAGATTCCAACAAGATTGACTTAAAAATTCCTTTATATCTTAGAAAATGCCCGTACGTATGTAAATAAGTAATACAATCTAGTAGTAAATCACATTTCTAAACAATCTGTGGATATGATTTTATTATAGATAATTTATTTTATGAGAAAAAGGGACATGGTATGGTGCGCCCATATGGTACGTTTGAGTTCAGAATCCCACCAAGATTGACTTCAAAATTCCTTTATATCTGAAAGAATTCCCAATGTGTATACAAATATATGACACCATTTATTAGTAAATCACATGTCTAGACAAGCTGTGGTACTGGTTTTGTTTATATAATATATATTTTACCAGAAAAAACAGTTTTTCTATACAGCGCCCAAGTAACACAAATGATCCCTTTTCCCGATTACGCTAATTTCAAAATTTCCTCAAAATCTTCATAAATGTACCGTGTATGCACAATCAAATGGATTCATTTAATAGTAAATCACATTCTAAAACTAACTGTAGTATTCATTTTATTATATAAAATATATTTTATGAGAAGAAATAGTTATCGTATGGTGAGACCATATGGTACGTGTGACTTCAGATTCCAACTAAGATTAACGACAATATTCCCTTATACCATAAAAAATGCCCAATATGTATACAAATAAGTAATAAAATTTGGTAAATTGTACAAATTGTCCTTACATGGTAAACAGGGATATCGTATGGTGCCCCATATGGTATGTGTGACTTCAGATTCCCACCAAGATTGCCCTCAAAATTCCCTTATATGTGAAACAATTCCCAATATGTATACAAATAAGTGATACAATTGATTAGTAAATCACATTTCTAGACAAACTGTGGTATTGATTTTATTATAGATAATGTAATTTACGAGAAAAAGGGATATCGTATGTAGCGCCCATATGGTACGTATGACTTCATTTTCCTACCAAGATTGACTTCAAATTCCCTTATATCCTAAAAAATACCATTAAAGTATAGAAATAAATAATACAATTTAGTAGTATATCACTTTTCTAGAAAAACTGTGGTATTTGTTTTATTATAAAAATATATTTTACGAGAAAAACGAGTTTTTCTATAGTGCGCCCAAGTTACACAAATAATCCCATTTTCCCGATTACACTAATTTTAAAATTTACTCAAAATCTTCATTAGTTTCTAGTTTATGGAAAATCAAATGTTTTATTTGGTAGTAAATTACATTCAAAGAATAACTTTTGTATACATTTTACTATAAAAAATATATTTTATGACAAAAAAGCATATCGTGTGGTGCGCCTATTTGGTAAGTTTGATTTCAGATTCCAACTAAGATTGACTGCAAAATTCATTAAAATCATAGAGAATATAATTATGTATACAAATAAATGATTCAGTTTCGTAGTAAATCACATTACCAGATTAACTGTGGAATTGGTTTTATTATGAAAATAATATTTTACGAGAAAAATGAGTTTTTCTATAGTGCTCCCAAGTAACACAAATGATCCCCTTTTCCCGTTTACTCTAATTTCAAAATTTACTGAAAATCTGCATAAATTTACCATGTATTGGGAATCAAATGGTTTCATTTATTACTAAATCACTTTCTAGGACTAACTGTTGTATTCATTTTATTATAAAAAATATATTTTATGAGAAAAAAGGGATATCGTATGTTGCGACCAAATGTTACGTATGACTTCAGATTCCAATTAAGATTGACTTCAAAATTCTTTTATATCTGAAAAAATTCCCAATGTGTATATGAATAAATGATACCATTTAGTAGTAAATCACATGTCTAGACAAGCTTTGGTTCTGGTTTTCTTATAAATAATATATTTTACGAGAAAAATGAGTTTTTCAATAGAGCGCCCAAGTAACACCAAATGATCCCTTTTTCCCGATTACGCTAATTTCAAAATTTCCTCAAAATATTCATAAATGTACCGTGTATGGACAATCAAATGGATTCATTTAATAGTAAATCACATTCTAAGACTAACTGTGGTATTCATTTTATTATAAAAACTATATTTTATGAGAAAAAATAGTTATCGTATGGTGCGACCATATGGTACGTGTGACATCAGATTCCAACTAAGTTAAAGACTAAATTCCTTTATACCTTAAAAAATGCCCAATATGCATATAAATTAATACTACCTTATAGTAAGTCAAATTTCTTGAGTAACGGCGGTATTCATTTTATTATAGATAATATATTTTATGAGAAAAAAGATATCGTATTGTGCGACAATATGGTATGTGCGAATTTTATTCCCAACAAGATTGACTTCCAAATTCCCTTGTACCCTAAAAAAATCCCCATTATGTATACAAATAAAAGATACAGTTTAGTAGTATATCACATTTCTAGGCTAACTGTATTATTGTTTTTTTTATAAAAAATATAGTTTACGATAAAAATGAGTTTCCCTATGGAGAGTCCAAGTAACACAAATCATCTACTTTTCCCAATTAAATTAAGCAGATTTTGAGTTATTTCAAAATTTACTCAAAATCTGCATTAATTTCCAGTTTACAGAAAATCAAATGGTTTCATTTAGTTGTAAATCACATTCAAAAGTTAACTTTGGTATTCACATTATTATAAATATTTATTTTGTGTGAAAGAAGGTTATCGTGTGGTGCGCCCATATTGTATGTGTGACTTCAGATTCCTACTATGATTAACTTCAAAATTCCTTTATATCATAGAAAACGCACGGTATATACAAATAAATGATTGAATTTCGTAGTAATGTAATTTCCATATTAAATATGGAATTGATTTTATTATAAAAAATACATTTTACGAGAAAAATGAATTTTTCTATTTGCACCAAAGTAATACAAGTGATCCCCTTTTCCTGATTATGCTAACTTAAAAATTTACTCAGAATCTGCATTAATTTACCAAGTATGGACAATGAAATGGTTGCATTTATTAGTAAATGACTTTCTAAGACTAACTGTGGTATTCATTTTATTATAAAAAATCTATTTTATGAGTAAAAAGCGATATCGTATGTAGCGCCCATATGGTATGTGTGACTTCGCATTCCCACAAAGATTGACCTCAAAATTCCCTTATATCTGAAACAATTCCCAATATGTATACAAATAAATGATACAATTTAGTAGTAAATCACTTTTCTAGAAAAACTATATTATTGGTTTTAATATCAAAACTATATTTTACGAGAAAAACGAGTTTTTCTATGGAGAGTCCAAGTAACGCAAATCATACACTTTTCCCGATTAAATTAAGCAGATTTTGAGTTATTTCAAAATTTACTCAAAATCTGCATTGATTTCTAGTTTACGGAAAAATTAAAATGGTTTCATTTGGTTGTAAATCACATTCAAAAACTAACTTTGGTATTCACTTTATTATAAAAAATTTATTTTATGAGAAAGAAGGATATCGTGAGGTGCGCCCATATTGTACGTTTGACTTCAGATTCCAACTAAGATTAACTACAAAATTCCTTTATAACATAGAAAATACCCATTGTATATAAAAATATATGATTGGATTTTGTAGCAAATCTCATTTCCAGTTTAACTGTGGAATTTGTTTTATTTTAAAAATACATTTTACAATAAATACATTAAAAATACATTAGAAAAGTGAATTTTCTATGGTGCACCAAAGTAATACAAGTGATCCCCTTTTCCCGATTACGCTAACTCCAAAATTTACTCAAAACCTGCATTAGTTTACCATGTATGGACAATCAAATCGTTTCATTTATTAGTAAATCACATTCTAAGAATAACCGTGGTATTCATTTTATTATAAAAAATATATTTTATGAGAAAAAAGATATCGTATTATGCGACCATATGTTACGGGAGATTTCAGATTCCCAACAATATTGACTTAAAAATTCCTTTATATCTTAGAAAATTCCTTGTATGTATACAAATAAGTAATACAAATTAGTAGATAATAATATTTCTAGAGTAACTGTGGTATTGGTTTTATTATAAAAATATATTTTACGAGAAAAATGAATTTTTCAATGGTGAACCCAAGTAATACAAGTGATCCCCTTTTCCCGATTACACTAACTTCAAAATTTACTCAAAATCTGCATAAATCTCCAATGAATGGACAATCTAATAGTTTCATTTAGTAATAAATGACTTTGTAAGACTAACTGTGTTATTTATTTTATTATAAAAAATGTTTTATGAGAAAAAAAGTAATATCGTATGGTGCGTCCATATGGTACGTGTGAATTCAGATTCCCACGAAGATTGCATTAAAAATTCACTTATATCTTAAAAATACCATGTATGTATAAAAATAAATGGTACAATATAGAAGTAAAACACATTTCTAGACTAACCGTGGTATTGGTTTTATTATAAAAAATACATTTTACGAGAAATTGTGTTTTTCAATATTGCGCCCAAGTAACACAAATGATCTCCTTTTCCCGATTACGCTAATTTCAAAATTTCCTCAAAATCTGCATAAATTTACCGTCTATGGATAATCAAATGTTTTTTCTCTCTCTCTCTCTCTCTCTCATTTATTATAAAATCATATTCTAAGACTAACTCTGATATTTATTATAAAAAATATATTTTAGGAGAGAAAAAAGAGATATCGTATGGTGCGACCATATGGTACGTGTGACTTCAGATTCCCACCAAGATTGACTTCAAAATTCCCTTATATCTTGAACCTTACCCTAACATATACAAGTATAAATGATACAGTTTAGTAATAAATCATATTTCCAGAATAACTGTGGTATTGATTTTATTATAAAAATACATTTACGAGAAAAATGAGTTTTCCTATAGTGCGCCCAAGTAACACAAATGATCCGATTTTCCCTGATTACGCGAATTTCAAAATTTACACAAAATTTGCATAAATTTACTGTGTATGGACAATCACATGGATTCATTTATTAGTAAATCACATTATAAGTCTAACTGTGGTATTCTTTTTATTATAAAAATATATTTTATGAGTAAAAGGGATATCGGATGGTGCGCCCATATGGTACGCGTGACTTAGATTCAAACTAAGTTAACGACAAAATTCCTTTATACCTAAAAAAATGCCCAGTATGTATACAAATAAGTAATAGAATCTAATAGCAAGTCAAATTTCTAGAGTAACTGTGAGGTATTGATTTTATTATAGATTATATATTTTATGAGAAAAAAGACATATCGTATGGTGCGACAATATGGTATATGTGACTTTTATTCCCAAAAAATTGACTTTTAAATTCCCTTATATCTTAAAAATTGCCCTTTATGTATACAAATAAAAGATACAATTTATTAGTAAATTACATTACTAGGCTAACTATATTATTGGTTTTTTTTAAAAAATATATTTTACGAAAAAAACGAGTTTTTCTATGGAGAGTCCAAGTAACGCAAATCATCCACTTTTCCCGATTAAATTAAGCAGATTTTGAGTTATTTCAAAATTTACTCAAAATCTGCATTAATTTCTAGTTTACGGAAAAATTAAAATGGTTTCATTTGGTTGTAAATCACATTCAAAAACTAACTTTGGTATTCACTTTATTATAAAAAATTTATTTTATGAGAAAGAAGGATATCGTGAGGTGCGCCCATATTGTACGTTTGACTTCAGATTCCAACTAAGATTAACTACAAAATTCCTTTATAACATAGAAAATACCCATTGTATATACAAATAATTGATTGGATTTCGTAGCAAATCTCATTTCCAGTTTAACTCTGGAATTCGTTTTATTACAACAAATACATTTTATGAGATAAATGGAATTTTCTATGGTGCACCAAAATAATACAAGTGATCCATTTTTTCCGATTACGCTAATTTCAAAATTTACTCAAGCTCTGCATAAATGCCCGGTTTATAGACAATCAGATTGTTTCATTTAGTATTAAATCAATTTCTAAAACTAACTGTTATATTCATTTTATTATAAAAAATATATTTTATGAGTAAAAAAAGGATGTCGTATGGTGCGCCCATACGTTACGTGTGACTTCAGATTCCCACCAAGAGTGACCTCAAAATTCCCTTATATCTTAAAAATTACCGATATCTTATACAAATAAAAGAAACAATTTAGTAGCAAATCATATTTCTAGACATACTGTTGAATTGATTTTATTATAAAAATATATTTAATGAGGAAAAAGGGGTATCGTTTGGTGCGCCCATATGGTTTGTGTGACTTTAGATTCCAACAAGATTGACTTAAAAATTCCTTTATATCTTAGAAAATGCCCGTACGTATGTAAATAAGTAATACAATCTAGTAGTAAATCACATTTCTAAACAATCTGTGGATATGATTTTATTATAGATAATTTATTTTATGAGAAAAAGGGACATGGTATGGTGCGCCCATATGGTACGTTTGAGTTCAGAATCCCACCAAGATTGACTTCAAAATTCCTTTATATCTGAAAAGAATTCCCAATGTGTATACAAATATATGACACCATTTATTAGTAAATCACATGTCTAGACAAGCTGTGGTACTGGTTTTGTTTATATAATATATATTTTACCAGAAAAAACAGTTTTTCTATACAGCGCCCAAGTAACACAAATGATCCCTTTTCCCGATTACGCTAATTTCAAAATTTCCTCAAAATCTTCATAAATGTACCGTGTATGCACAATCAAATGGATTCATTTAATAGTAAATCACATTCTAAAACTAACTGTAGTATTCATTTTATTATATAAAATATATTTTATGAGAAGAAATAGTTATCGTATGGTGAGACCATATGGTACGTGTGACTTCAGATTCCAACTAAGATTAACGACAATATTCCCTTATACCATAAAAAATGCCCAATATGTATACAAATAAGTAATAAAATTTGGTAAATTGTACAAATTGTCCTTACATGGTAAACAGGGATATCGTATGGTGCCCCATATGGTATGTGTGACTTCAGATTCCCACCAAGATTGCCCTCAAAATTCCCTTATATGTGAAACAATTCCCAATATGTATACAAATAAGTGATACAATTGATTAGTAAATCACATTTCTAGACAAACTGTGGTATTGATTTTATTATAGATAATGTAATTTACGAGAAAAAAGGGATATCGTATGTAGCGCCCATATGGTACGTATGACTTCATTTTCCTACCAAGATTGACTTCAAATTCCCTTATATCCTAAAAAATACCATTAAAGTATAGAAATAAATAATACAATTTAGTAGTATATCACTTTTCTAGAAAAACTGTGGTATTTGTTTTATTATAAAAATATATTTTACGAGAAAAACGAGTTTTTCTATAGTGCCCAAGTTACACAAATAATCCCATTTTCCCGATTACACTAATTTTAAAATTTACTCAAAATCTTCATTAGTTTCTAGTTTATGGAAAATCAAATGTTTTATTTGGTAGTAAATTACATTCAAAGAATAACTTTTGTATACATTTTACTATAAAAATATATTTTATGACAAAAAGCATATCGTGTGGTGCGCCTATTTGGTAAGTTTGATTTCAGATTCCAACTAAGATTGACTGCAAAATTCATTAAAATCATAGAGAATATAATTATGTATACAAATAAATGATTCAGTTTCGTAGTAAATCACATTACCAGATTAACTGTGGAATTGGTTTTATTATGAAAATAATATTTTACGAGAAAAATGAGTTTTTCTATAGTGCTCCCAAGTAACACAAATGATCCCCTTTTCCCGTTTACTCTAATTTCAAAATTTACTGAAAATCTGCATAAATTTACCATATATTGGGAATCAAATGGTTTCATTTATTACTAAATCACTTTCTAGGACTAACTGTTGTATTCATTTTATTATAAAAAATATATTTTATGAGAAAAAAGGGATATCGTATGTTGCGACCAAATGTTACGTATGACTTCAGATTCCAATTAAGATTGACTTCAAAATTCTTTTATATCTGAAAAATTCCCAATGTGTATATGAATAAATGATACCATTTAGTAGTAAATCACATGTCTAGACAAGCTTTGGTTCTGGTTTTCTTATAAATAATATATTTTACGAGAAAAATGAGTTTTTCAATAGAGCGCCCAAGTAACACCAAATGATCCCTTTTCCCGATTACGCTAATTTCAAAATTTCCTCAAAATATTCATAAATGTACCGTGTATGGACAATCAAATGGATTCATTTAATAGTAAATCACATTCTAAGACTAACTGTGGTATTCATTTTATTATAAAAACTATATTTTATGAGAAAAAATAGTTATCGTATGGTGCGACCATATGGTACGTGTGACATCAGATTCCAACTAAGTTAAAGACTAAATTCCTTTATACCTTAAAAAATGCCCAATATGCATATAAATTAATACTACCTTATAGTAAGTCAAATTTCTTGAGTAACGGCGGTATTCATTTTATTATAGATAATATATTTTATGAGAAAAAAGAGATATCGTATTGTGCGACAATATGGTATGTGCGAATTTTATTCCCAACAAGATTGACTTCCAAATTCCCTTGTACCCTAAAAAAATCCCCATTATGTATACAAATAAAAGATACAGTTTAGTAGTATATCACATTTCTAGGCTAACTGTATTATTGTTTTTTTATAAAAATATAGTTTACGATAAAAATGAGTTTCCCTATGGAGAGTCCAAGTAACACACATCATCTCCTCTTCCCCATTCAAATCAGCAGATTTTGAGTTATTTCAAAATTGACTCAAAATCTGCATTAATTTCAGTTTACAGAAAATCAAATGGTTTCATTTAGTTGTAAATCACATTCAAAAGTTAACTTTGGTATTCACATTATTATAAATATTTATTTTGTGTGAAAGAAGGTTATCGTGTGGTGCGCCCATATTGTATGTGTGACTTCAGATTCCTACTAAGATTAACTTCAAAATTCCTTTATATCATAGAAAACGCACGGTATATACAAATAAATGATTGAATTTCGTAGTAATGTAATTTCCATATTAAATATGGAATTGATTTTATTATAAAAAATACATTTTACGAGAAAAATGAATTTTTCTATTTGCACCAAAGTAATACAAGTGATCCCCTTTTCCTGATTATGCTAACTTAAAAATTTACTCAGAATCTGCATTAATTTACCAAGTATGGACAATGAAATGGTTGCATTTATTAGTAAATGACTTTCTAAGACTAACTGTGGTATTCATTTTATTATAAAAATCTATTTTATGAGTAAAAAGCGATATCGTATGTAGCGCCCATATGGTATGTGTGACTTCGCATTCCCACAAAGATTGACCTCAAAATTCCCTTATATCTGAAACAATTCCCAATATGTATACAAATAAATGATACAATTTAGTAGTAAATCACTTTTCTAGAAAAACTATATTATTGGTTTTAATATCAAAACTATATTTTACGAGAAAAACGAGTTTTTCTATGGAGAGTCCAAGTAACGCAAATCATACATTTTTCCCGATTAAATTAAGCAGATTTTGAGTTATTTCAAAATTTACTCAAAATCTGCATTGATTTCTAGTTTACGGAAAAATTAAAATGGTTTCATTTGGTTGTAAATCACATTCAAAAACTAACTTTGGTATTCACTTTATTATAAAAATTTATTTTATGAGAAAGAAGGATATCGTGAGGTGCGCCCATATTGTACGTTTGACTTCAGATTCCAACTAAGATTAACTACAAAATTCCTTTATAACATAGAAAATACCCATTGTATATAAAAATATATGATTGGATTTTGTAGCAAATCTCATTTCCAGTTTAACTGTGGAATTTGTTTTATTTTAAAAATACATTTTACAATAAATACATTAAAAATACATTAGAAAAGTGAATTTTTCTATGGTGAACCCAAGTAATACAAGTGATCCCCTTTTTCCCGATTACGCTAACTCCAAAATTTACTCAAAACCTGCATTAGTTTACCATGTATGGACAATCAAATCGTTTCATTTATTAGTAAATCACATTCTAAGAATAACCGTGGTATTCATTTTATTATAAAAATATATTTTATGAGAAAAAGATATCGTATTATGCGACCATATGTTACAGGAGATTTCAGATTCCCAACAATATTGACTTAAAAATTCCTTTATATCTTAGAAAATTCCTTGTATGTATACAAATAAGTAATACAAATTAGTAGATAATAATATTTCTTGAGTAACTGTGGTATTGGTTTTATTATAAAAATATATTTTACGAGAAAAATGAATTTTTCAATGGTGAACCCAAGTAATACAAGTGATCCCCTTTTCCCGATTACACTAACTTCAAAATTTACTCAAAATCTGCATAAATCTCCAATGAATGGACAATCTAATAGTTTCATTTAGTAATAAATGACTTTGTAAGACTAACTGTGTTATTTATTTTATTATAAAAAATGTTTTATGAGAAAAAAAGTAATATCGTATGGTGCGTCCATATGGTACGTGTGAATTCAGATTCCCACGAAGATTGCATTAAAATTCACTTATATCTTAAAAATACCATGTATGTATAAAAATAAATGGTACAATATAGAAGTAAAACACATTTCTAGACTAACCGTGGTATTGGTTTTATTATAAAAATACATTTTACGAGAAATTGTGTTTTTCAATATTGCGCCCAAGTAACACAAATGATCTCCTTTTCCCGATTACGCTAATTTCAAAATTTCCTCAAAATCTGCATAAATTTACCGTCTATGGATAATCAAATGTTTTTTCTCTCTCTCTCTCTCTCTCATTTATTATAAAATCATATTCTAAGACTAACTCTGATATTTATTATAAAAAATATATTTTAGGAGAGAAAAAAGAGATATCGTATGGTGCGACCATATGGTACGTGTGACTTCAGATTCCCACCAAGATTGACTTCAAAATTCCCTTATATCTTGAACCTTACCCCTAACATATACAAGTATAAATGATACAGTTTAGTAATAAATCATATTTCCAGAATAACTGTGGTATTGATTTTATTATAAAAAATACATTTTACGAGAAAAATGAGTTTTCCTATAGTGCGCCCAAGTAACACAAATGATCCGATTTTCCCGATTACGCGAATTTCAAAATTTACACAAAATTTGCATAAATTTACTGTGTATGGACAATCACATGGATTCATTTATTAGTAAATCACATTATAAGTCTAACTGTGGTATTCTTTTTATTATAAAAAATATATTTTATGAGTAAAAAGGGATATCGGATGGTGCGCCCATATGGTACGCGTGACTTAGATTCAAACTAAGTTAACGACAAAATTCCTTTATACCTAAAAAAATGCCCAGTATGTATACAAATAAGTAATAGAATCTAATAGCAAGTCAAATTTCTAGAGTAACTGTGAGGTATTGATTTTATTATAGATTATATATTTTATGAGAAAAAAGACATATCGTATGGTGCGACAATATGGTATATGTGACTTTTATTCCCAAAAAATTGACTTTTAAATTCCCTTATATCTTAAAAATTGCCCTTTATGTATACAAATAAAAGATACAATTTATTAGTAAATTACATTACTAGGCTAACTATATTATTGGTTTTTTTTAAAAAATATATTTTACGAAAAAAACGAGTTTTTCTATGGAGAGTCCAAGTAACGCAAATCATCCACTTTTCCCGATTAAATTAAGCAGATTTTGAGTTATTTCAAAATTTACTCAAAATCTGCATTAATTTCTAGTTTACGGAAAAATTAAAATGGTTTCATTTGGTTGTAAATCACATTAAAAAACTAACTTTGGTATTCACTTTATTATAAAAATTTATTTTATGAGAAAGAAGGATATCGTGAGGTGCGCCCATATTGTACGTTTGACTTCAGATTCCAACTAAGATTAACTACAAAATTCCTTTATAACATAGAAAATACCCATTGTATATACAAATAATTGATTGGATTTCGTAGCAAATCTCATTTCCAGTTTAACTCTGGAATTCGTTTTATTACAACAAATACATTTTATGAGATAAATGGAATTTTCTATGGTGCACCAAAGTAATACAAGTGATCCATTTTTTCCGATTACGCTAATTTCAAAATTTACTCAAGCTCTGCATAAATGCCCGGTTTATAGACAATCAGATTGTTTCATTTAGTATTAAATCAATTTCTAAAACTAACTGTTATATTCATTTTATTATAAAAAATATATTTTATGAGTAAAAAAAGGATGTCGTATGGTGCGCCCATACGTTACGTGTGACTTCAGATTCCCACCAAGAGTGACCTCAAAATTCCCTTATATCTTAAAAATTACCGATATCTTATACAAATAAAAGAAACAATTTAGTAGCAAATCATATTTCTAGACATACTGTTGAATTGATTTTATTATAAAAATATATTTAATGAGGAAAAAGGGGTATCGTTTGGTGCGCCCATATGGTTTGTGTGACTTTAGATTCCAACAAGATTGACTTAAAAATTCCTTTATATCTTAGAAAATGCCCGTACGTATGTAAATAAGTAATACAATCTAGTAGTAAATCACATTTCTAAACAATCTGTGGATATGATTTTATTATAGATAATTTATTTTATGAGAAAAAGGGACATGGTATGGTGCGCCCATATGGTACGTTTGAGTTCAGAATCCCACCAAGATTGACTTCAAAATTCCTTTATATCTGAAAGAATTCCCAATGTGTATACAAATATATGACACCATTTATTAGTAAATCACATGTCTAGACAAGCTGTGGTACTGGTTTTGTTTATATAATATATATTTTACCAGAAAAACAGTTTTTCTATACAGCGCCCAAGTAACACAAATGATCCCTTTTCCCGATTACGCTAATTTCAAAATTTCCTCAAAATCTTCATAAATGTACCGTGTATGCACAATCAAATGGATTCATTTAATAGTAAATCACATTCTAAAACTAACTGTAGTATTCATTTTATTATATAAAATATATTTTATGAGAAGAAATAGTTATCGTATGGTGAGACCATATGGTACGTGTGACTTCAGATTCCAACTAAGATTAACGACAATATTCCCTTATACCATAAAAATGCCCAATATGTATACAAATAAGTAATAAAATTTGGTAAATTGTACAAATTGTCCTTACATGGTAAACAGGGATATCGTATGGTGCCCCATATGGTATGTGTGACTTCAGATTCCCACCAAGATTGCCCTCAAAATTCCCTTATATGTGAAACAATTCCCAATATGTATACAAATAAGTGATACAATTGATTAGTAAATCACATTTCTAGACAAACTGTGGTATTGATTTTATTATAGATAATGTAATTTACGAGAAAAAAGGGATATCGTATGTAGCGCCCATATGGTACGTATGACTTCATTTTCCTACCAAGATTGACTTCAAATTCCCTTATATCCTAAAAAATACCATTAAAGTATAGAAATAAATAATACAATTTAGTAGTATATCACTTTTCTAGAAAAACTGTGGTATTTGTTTTATTATAAAAAATATATTTTACGAGAAAAACGAGTTTTTCTATAGTGCGCCCAAGTTACACAAATAATCCCATTTTCCCGATTACACTAATTTTAAAATTTACTCAAAATCTTCATTAGTTTCTAGTTTATGGAAAATCAAATGTTTTATTTGGTAGTAAATTACATTCAAAGAATAACTTTTGTATACATTTTACTATAAAAAATATATTTTATGACAAAAAAGCATATCGTGTGGTGCGCCTATTTGGTAAGTTTGATTTCAGATTCCAACTAAGATTGACTGCAAAATTCATTAAAATCATAGAGAATATAATTATGTATACAAATAAATGATTCAGTTTCGTAGTAAATCACATTACCAGATTAACTGTGGAATTGGTTTTATTATGAAAATAATATTTTACGAGAAAAATGAGTTTTTCTATAGTGCTCCCAAGTAACACAAATGATCCCCTTTTCCCGTTTACTCTAATTTCAAAATTTACTGAAAATCTGCATAAATTTACCATATATTGGGAATCAAATGGTTTCATTTATTACTAAATCACTTTCTAGGACTAACTGTTGTATTCATTTTATTATAAAAAATATATTTTATGAGAAAAAAGGGATATCGTATGTTGCGACCAAATGTTACGTATGACTTCAGATTCCAATTAAGATTGACTTCAAAATTCTTTTATATCTGAAAAAATTCCCAATGTGTATATGAATAAATGATACCATTTAGTAGTAAATCACATGTCTAGACAAGCTTTGGTTCTGGTTTTCTTATAAATAATATATTTTACGAGAAAAATGAGTTTTTCAATAGAGCGCCCAAGTAACACCAAATGATCCCTTTTCCCGATTACGCTAATTTCAAAATTTCCTCAAAATATTCATAAATGTACCGTGTATGGACAATCAAATGGATTCATTTAATAGTAAATCACATTCTAAGACTAACTGTGGTATTCATTTTATTATAAAAACTATATTTTATGAGAAAAAATAGTTATCGTATGGTGCGACCATATGGTACGTGTGACATCAGATTCCAACTAAGTTAAAGACTAAATTCCTTTATACCTTAAAAATGCCCAATATGCATATAAATTAATACTACCTTATAGTAAGTCAAATTTCTTGAGTAACGGCGGTATTCATTTTATTATAGATAATATATTTTATGAGAAAAAGAGATATCGTATTGTGCGACAATATGGTATGTGCGAATTTTATTCCCAACAAGATTGACTTCCAAATTCCCTTGTACCCTAAAAAAATCCCCATTATGTATACAAATAAAAGATACAGTTTAGTAGTATATCACATTTCTAGGCTAACTGTATTATTGTTTTTTTATAAAAATATAGTTTACGATAAAAATGAGTTTCCCTATGGAGAGTCCAAGTAACACAAATCATCTACTTTTCCCAATTAAATTAAGCAGATTTTGAGTTATTTCAAAATTTACTCAAAATCTGCATTAATTTCCAGTTTACAGAAAATCAAATGGTTTCATTTAGTTGTAAATCACATTCAAAAGTTAACTTTGGTATTCACATTATTATAAATATTTATTTTGTGTGAAAGAAGGTTATCGTGTGGTGCGCCCATATTGTATGTGTGACTTCAGATTCCTACTAAGATTAACTTCAAAATTCCTTTATATCATAGAAAACGCACGGTATATACAAATAAATGATTGAATTTCGTAGTAATGTAATTTCCATATTAAATATGGAATTGATTTTATTATAAAAATACATTTTACGAGAAAATGAATTTTTCTATTTGCACCAAAGTAATACAAGTGATCCCCTTTTCCTGATTATGCTAACTTAAAAATTTACTCAGAATCTGCATTAATTTACCAAGTATGGACAATGAAATGGTTGCATTTATTAGTAAATGACTTTCTAAGACTAACTGTGGTATTCATTTTATTATAAAAATCTATTTTATGAGTAAAAAGCGATATCGTATGTAGCGCCCATATGGTATGTGTGACTTCGCATTCCCACAAAGATTGACCTCAAAATTCCTTATATCTGAAACAATTCCCAATATGTATACAAATAAATGATACAATTTAGTAGTAAATCACTTTTCTAGAAAACTATATTATTGGTTTTAATATCAAAACTATATTTTACGAGAAAAACGAGTTTTTCTATGGAGAGTCCAAGTAACGCAAATCATACATTTTTCCCGATTAAATTAAGCAGATTTTGAGTTATTTCAAAATTTACTCAAAATCTGCATTGATTTCTAGTTTACGGAAAAATTAAAATGGTTTCATTTGGTTGTAAATCACATTCAAAAACTAACTTTGGTATTCACTTTATTATAAAAAATTTATTTTATGAGAAAGAAGGATATCGTGAGGTGCGCCCATATTGTACGTTTGACTTCAGATTCCAACTAAGATTAACTACAAAATTCCTTTATAACATAGAAAATACCCATTGTATATAAAAATATATGATTGGATTTTGTAGCAAATCTCATTTCCAGTTTAACTGTGGAATTTGTTTTATTTTAAAAATACATTTTACAATAAATACATTAAAAATACATTAGAAAAGTGAATTTTTCTATGGTGCACCAAAGTAATACAAGTGATCCCCTTTTCCCGATTACGCTAACTCCAAAATTTACTCAAAACCTGCATTAGTTTACCATGTATGGACAATCAAATCGTTTCATTTATTAGTAAATCACATTCTAAGAATAACCGTGGTATTCATTTTATTTTAAAAATATATTTTATGAGAAAAAAGATATCGTATTATGCGACCATATGTTACGGGAGATTTCAGATTCCCAACAATATTGACTTAAAAATTCCTTTATATCTTAGAAAATTCCTTGTATGTATACAAATAAGTAATACAAATTAGTAGATAATAATATTTCTTGAGTAACTGTGGTATTGGTTTTATTATAAAAAATATATTTTACGAGAAAAATGAATTTTTCAATGGTGAACCCAAGTAATACAAGTGATCCCCTTTTCCCGATTACACTAACTTCAAAATTTACTCAAAATCTGCATAAATCTCCAATGAATGGACAATCTAATAGTTTCATTTAGTAATAAATGACTTTGTAAGACTAACTGTGTTATTTATTTTATTATAAAAATGTTTTATGAGAAAAAAAGTAATATCGTATGGTGCGTCCATATGGTACGTGTGAATTCAGATTCCCACGAAGATTGCATTAAAAATTCACTTATATCTTAAAAAATACCATGTATGTATAAAAATAAATGGTACAATATAGAAGTAAAACACATTTCTAGACTAACCGTGGTATTGGTTTTATTATAAAAAATACATTTTACGAGAAATTGTGTTTTTCAATATTGCGCCCAAGTAACACAAATGATCTCCTTTTCCCGATTACGCTAATTTCAAAATTTCCTCAAAATCTGCATAAATTTACCGTCCATGGATAATCAAATGTTTTTTCTCTCTCTCTCTCTCTCTCTCATTTATTATAAAATCATATTCTAAGACTAACTCTGATATTTATTATAAAAAATATATTTTAGGAGAGAAAAAAGAGATATCGTATGGTGCGACCATATGGTACGTGTGACTTCAGATTCCCACCAAGATTGACTTCAAAATTCCCTTATATCTTGAACCTTACCCCTAACATATACAAGTATAAATGATACAGTTTAGTAATAAATCATATTTCCAGAATAACTGTGGTATTGATTTTATTATAAAAAATACATTTTACGAGAAAAATGAGTTTTCCTATAGTGCGCCCAAGTAACACAAATGATCCGATTTTCCCGATTACGCGAATTTCAAAATTTACACAAAATTTGCATAAATTTACTGTGTATGGACAATCACATGGATTCATTTATTAGTAAATCACATTATAAGTCTAACTGTGGTATTCTTTTTATTATAAAAAATATATTTTATGAGTAATAAGGGATATCGGATGGTGCGCCCATATGGTACGCGTGACTTAGATTCAAACTAAGTTAACGACAAAATTCCTTTATACCTAAAAAAATGCCCAGTATGTATACAAATAAGTAATAGAATCTAATAGCAAGTCAAATTTCTAGAGTAACTGTGAGGTATTGATTTTATTATAGATTATATATTTTATGAGAAAAAAGACATATCGTATGGTGCGACAATATGGTATATGTGACTTTTATTCCCAAAAAATTGACTTTTAAATTCCCTTATATCTTAAAAATTGCCCTTTATGTATACAAATAAAAGATACAATTTATTAGTAAATTACATTACTAGGCTAACTGTATTATTGGTTTTTTTTAAAAAATATATTTTACGAAAAAAACGAGTTTTTCTATGGAGAGTCCAAGTAACGCAAATCATCCACTTTTCCCGATTAAATTAAGCAGATTTTGAGTTATTTCAAAATTTACTCAAAATCTGCATTAATTTCTAGTTTACGGAAAAATTAAAATGGTTTCATTTGGTTGTAAATCACATTCAAAAACTAACTTTGGTATTCACTTTATTATAAAAATTTATTTTATGAGAAAGAAGGATATCGTGAGGTGCGCCCATATTGTACGTTTGACTTCAGATTCCAACTAAGATTAACTACAAAATTCCTTTATAACATAGAAAATACCCATTGTATATACAAATAATTGATTGGATTTCGTAGCAAATCTCATTTCCAGTTTAACTCTGGAATTCGTTTTATTACAACAAATACATTTTATGAGATAAATGGAATTTTCTATGGTGCACCAAAGTAATACAAGTGATCCATTTTTTCCGATTACGCTAATTTCAAAATTTACTCAAGCTCTGCATAAATGCCCGGTTTATAGACAATCAGATTGTTTCATTTAGTATTAAATCAATTTCTAAAACTAACTGTTATATTCATTTTATTATAAAAATATATTTTATGAGTAAAAAAAGGATGTCGTATGGTGCGCCCATACGTTACGTGTGACTTCAGATTCCCACCAAGAGTGACCTCAAAATTCCCTTATATCTTAAAAATTACCGATATCTTATACAAATAAAAGAAACAATTTAGTAGCAAATCATATTTCTAGACATACTGTTGAATTGATTTTATTATAAAAATATATTTAATGAGGAAAAAGGGGTATCGTTTGGTGCGCCCATATGGTTTGTGTGACTTTAGATTCCAACAAGATTGACTTAAAAATTCCTTTATATCTTAGAAAATGCCCGTACGTATGTAAATAAGTAATACAATCTAGTAGTAAATCACATTTCTAAACAATCTGTGGATATGATTTTATTATAGATAATTTATTTTATGAGAAAAAGGGACATGGTATGGTGCGCCCATATGGTACGTTTGAGTTCAGAATCCCACCAAGATTGACTTCAAAATTCCTTTATATCTGAAAGAATTCCCAATGTGTATACAAATATATGACACCATTTATTAGTAAATCACATGTCTAGACAAGCTGTGGTACTGGTTTTGTTTATATAATATATATTTTACCAGAAAAAACAGTTTTTCTATACAGCGCCCAAGTAACACAAATGACCCCTTTTCCTGATTACGCTAATTTCAAAATTTCCTCAAAATCTTCATAAATGTACCGTGTATGCACAATCAAATGGATTCATTTAATAGTAAATCACATTCTAAAACTAACTGTAGTATTCATTTTATTATATAAAATATATTTTATGAGAAGAAATAGTTATCGTATGGTGAGACCATATGGTACGTGTGACTTCAGATTCCAACTAAGATTAACGACAATATTCCCTTATACCATAAAAAATGCCCAATATGTATACAAATAAGTAATAAAATTTGGTAAATTGTACAAATTGTCCTTACATGGTAAACAGGGATATCGTATGGTGCCCCATATGGTATGTGTGACTTCAGATTCCCACCAAGATTGCCCTCAAAATTCCTTATATGTGAAACAATTCCCAATATGTATACAAATAAGTGATACAATTGATTAGTAAATCACATTTCTAGACAAACTGTGGTATTGATTTTATTATAGATAATGTAATTTACGAGAAAAAAGGGATATCGTATGTAGCGCCCATATGGTACGTATGACTTCATTTTCCTACCAAGATTGACTTCAAATTCCTTATATCCTAAAAAATACCATTAAAGTATAGAAATAAATAATACAATTTAGTAGTATATCACTTTTCTAGAAAAACTGTGGTATTTGTTTTATTATAAAAAATATATTTTACGAGAAAAACGAGTTTTTCTATAGTGCGCCCAAGTTACACAAATAATCCCATTTTCCCGATTACACTAATTTTAAAATTTACTCAAAATCTTCATTAGTTTCTAGTTTATGGAAAATCAAATGTTTTATTTGGTAGTAAATTACATTCAAAGAATAACTTTTGTATACATTTTACTATAAAAATATATTTTATGACAAAAAGCATATCGTGTGGTGCGCCTATTTGGTAAGTTTGATTTCAGATTCAACTAAGATTGACTGCAAAATTCATTAAAATCATAGAGAATATAATTATGTATACAAATAAATGATTCAGTTTCGTAGTAAATCACATTACCAGATTAACTGTGGAATTGGTTTTATTATGAAAATAATATTTTACGAGAAAAATGAGTTTTTCTATAGTGCTCCCAAGTAACACAAATGATCCCCTTTTCCCGTTTACTCTAATTTCAAAATTTACTGAAAATCTGCATAAATTTACCATGTATTGGGAATCAAATGGTTTCATTTATTACTAAATCACTTTCTAGGACTAACTGTTGTATTCATTTTATTATAAAAATATATTTTATGAGAAAAAAGGGATATCGTATGTTGCGACCAAATGTTACGTATGACTTCAGATTCCAATTAAGATTGACTTCAAAATTCTTTTATATCTGAAAAATTCCCAATGTGTATATGAATAAATGATACCATTTAGTAGTAAATCACATGTCTAGACAAGCTTTGGTTCTGGTTTTCTTATAAATAATATATTTTACGAGAAAAATGAGTTTTTCAATAGAGCGCCCAAGTAACACCAAATGATCCCTTTTCCCGATTACGCTAATTTCAAAATTTCCTCAAAATATTCATAAATGTACCGTGTATGGACAATCAAATGGATTCATTTAATAGTAAATCACATTCTAAGACTAACTGTGGTATTCATTTTATTATAAAAACTATATTTTATGAGAAAAAATAGTTATCGTATGGTGCGACCATATGGTACGTGTGACATCAGATTCCAACTAAGTTAAAGACTAAATTCCTTTATACCTTAAAAAATGCCCAATATGCATATAAATTAATACTACCTTATAGTAAGTCAAATTTCTTGAGTAACGGCGGTATTCATTTTATTATAGATAATATATTTTATGAGAAAAAAGAGATATCGTATTGTGCGACAATATGGTATGTGCGAATTTTATTCCCAACAAGATTGACTTCCAAATTCCCTTGTACCCTAAAAAAATCCCCATTATGTATACAAATAAAAGATACAGTTTAGTAGTATATCACATTTCTAGGCTAACTGTATTATTGTTTTTTTTATAAAAAATATAGTTTACGATAAAAATGAGTTTCCCTATGGAGAGTCCAAGTAACACAAATCATCTACTTTTCCCAATTAAATTAAGCAGATTTTGAGTTATTTCAAAATTTACTCAAAATCTGCATTAATTTCCAGTTTACAGAAAATCAAATGGTTTCATTTAGTTGTAAATCACATTCAAAAGTTAACTTTGGTATTCACATTATTATAAATATTTATTTTGTGTGAAAGAAAGGTTATCGTGTGGTGCGCCCATATTGTATGTGTGACTTCAGATTCCTACTAAGATTAACTTCAAAATTCCTTTATATCATAGAAAACGCACGGTATATACAAATAAATGATTGAATTTCGTAGTAATGTAATTTCCATATTAAATATGGAATTGATTTTATTATAAAAATACATTTTACGAGAAAAATGAATTTTTCTATTTGCACCAAAGTAATACAAGTGATCCCCTTTTCCTGATTATGCTAACTTAAAAATTTACTCAGAATCTGCATTAATTTACCAAGTATGGACAATGAAATGGTTGCATTTATTAGTAAATGACTTTCTAAGACTAACTGTGGTATTCATTTTATTATAAAAATCTATTTTATGAGTAAAAAGCGATATCGTATGTAGCGCCCATATGGTATGTGTGACTTCGCATTCCCACAAAGATTGACCTCAAAATTCCCTTATATCTGAAACAATTCCCAATATGTATACAAATAAATGATACAATTTAGTAGTAAATCACTTTTCTAGAAAAACTATATTATTGGTTTTAATATCAAAACTATATTTTACGAGAAAAACGAGTTTTTCTATGGAGAGTCCAAGTAACGCAAATCATACACTTTTCCTGATTAAATTAAGCAGATTTTGAGTTATTTCAAAATTTACTCAAAATCTGCATTGATTTCTAGTTTACGGAAAAATTAAAATGGTTTCATTTGGTTGTAAATCACATTCAAAAACTAACTTTGGTATTCACTTTATTATAAAAATTTATTTTATGAGAAAGAAGGATATCGTGAGGTGCGCCCATATTGTACGTTTGACTTCAGATTCCAACTAAGATTAACTACAAAATTCCTTTATAACATAGAAAATACCCATTGTATATAAAAATATATGATTGGATTTTGTAGCAAATCTCATTTCCAGTTTAACTGTGGAATTTGTTTTATTTTAAAAATACATTTTACAATAAATACATTAAAAATACATTAGAAAAGTGAATTTTTCTATGGTGCACCAAAGTAATACAAGTGATCCCCTTTTCCCGATTACGCTAACTCCAAAATTTACTCAAAACCTGCATTAGTTTACCATGTATGGACAATCAAATCGTTTCATTTATTAGTAAATCACATTCTAAGAATAACCGTGGTATTCATTTTATTATAAAAAATATATTTTATGAGAAAAAAGATATCGTATTATGCGACCATATGTTACGGGAGATTTCAGATTCCCAACAATATTGACTTAAAAATTCCTTTATATCTTAGAAAATTCCTTGTATGTATACAAATAAGTAATACAAATTAGTAGATAATAATATTTCTAGAGTAACTGTGGTATTGGTTTTATTATAAAAAATATATTTTACGAGAAAAATGAATTTTTCAATGGTGAACCCAAGTAATACAAGTGATCCCCTTTTCCCGATTACACTAACTTCAAAATTTACTCAAAATCTGCATAAATCTCCAATGAATGGACAATCTAATAGTTTCATTTAGTAATAAATGACTTTGTAAGACTAACTGTGTTATTTATTTTATTATAAAAAATGTTTTATGAGAAAAAAAGTAATATCGTATGGTGCGTCCATATGGTACGTGTGAATTCAGATTCCCACGAAGATTGCATTAAAAATTCACTTATATCTTAAAAAATACCATGTATGTATAAAAATAAATGGTACAATATAGAAGTAAAACACATTTCTAGACTAACCGTGGTATTGGTTTTATTATAAAAAATACATTTTACGAGAAATTGTGTTTTTCAATATTGCGCCCAAGTAACACAAATGATCTCCTTTTCCCGATTACGCTAATTTCAAAATTTCCTCAAAATCTGCATAAATTTACCGTCCATGGATAATCAAATGTTTTTTTCTCTCTCTCTCTCTCTCTCATTTATTATAAAATCATATTCTAAGACTAACTCTGATATTTATTATAAAAAATATATTTTAGGAGAGAAAAAAGAGATATCGTATGGTGCGACCATATGGTACGTGTGACTTCAGATTCCCACCAAGATTGACTTCAAAATTCCCTTATATCTTGAACCTTACCCCTAACATATACAAGTATAAATGATACAGTTTAGTAATAAATCATATTTCCAGAATAACTGTGGTATTGATTTTATTATAAAAAATACATTTTACGAGAAAAATGAGTTTTCCTATAGTGCGCCCAAGTAACACAAATGATCCGATTTTCCCGATTACGCGAATTTCAAAATTTACACAAAATTTGCATAAATTTACTGTGTATGGACAATCACATGGATTCATTTATTAGTAAATCACATTATAAGTCTAACTGTGGTATTCTTTTTATTATAAAAAATATATTTTATGAGTAAAAAGGGATATCGGATGGTGCGCCCATATGGTACGCGTGACTTAGATTCAAACTAAGTTAACGACAAAATTCCTTTATACCTAAAAAAATGCCCAGTATGTATACAAATAAGTAATAGAATCTAATAGCAAGTCAAATTTCTAGAGTAACTGTGAGGTATTGATTTTATTATAGATTATATACTTTTATGAGAAAAAAGACATATCGTATGGTGCGACAATATGGTATATGTGACTTTTATTCCCAAAAAATTGACTTTTAAATTCCCTTATATCTTAAAAATTGCCCTTTATGTATACAAATAAAAGATACAATTTATTAGTAAATTACATTACTAGGCTAACTGTATTATTGGTTTTTTTTAAAAAATATATTTTACGAAAAAAACGAGTTTTTCTATGGAGAGTCCAAGTAACGCAAATCATCCACTTTTCCCGATTAAATTAAGCAGATTTTGAGTTATTTCAAAATTTACTCAAAATCTGCATTAATTTCTAGTTTACGGAAAAATTAAAATGGTTTCATTTGGTTGTAAATCACATTCAAAAACTAACTTTGGTATTCACTTTATTATAAAAAATTTATTTTATGAGAAAGAAGGATATCGTGAGGTGCGCCCATATTGTACGTTTGACTTCAGATTCCAACTAAGATTAACTACAAAATTCCTTTATAACATAGAAAATGCTCGTTATATATACCTATAATTGATTGAATTTCGTAGCAAATCTCATTTCCAAATTAAATCTGGAATTCGTTTTATTACAAAAAATACATTTTATGAGATAAATGGATTTTTCTATGGTGCACCAAAGTAATACAAGTGATCCCCTTTTTTCCGATTACGCTAATTTCAAAATTTACTCAAGCTCTGCATAAATGTCCGGTTTATGGACAATCATATTGTTTCATTTAGTATTAAATCAATTTTTAAGACTAACTGTGATATTCATTTTATTATAAAAAATATATTTTATGAGTAAAAAAGGATATCGTATAGTGCGCCCATACGTTACGTGTGACTTCAGATTCCCACCAAGAGTGACCTCAAAATTCCCTTATATCTTAAAAATTACCGATATCTTATACAAATAAAAGAAACAATTTAGTAGGAAATCATATTTCTAGACATACTGTTGAATTGATTTTATTATAAAAAGATATTTAATGAGGAAAAAGGGGTATCGTTTGGTGCGCCCATATGGTTTGTGTGACTTTAGATTCCAACAAGATTGACTTAAAAATTCCTTTATATCTTAGAAAATGCCCGTACGTATGTAAATAAGTAATACAGTTTAGTAGTTAATCACGATTCTAGACAAACAGTGGCATTGGTTTTTTTATAATTAATATATTTTACGAGAAAAATGAGTTTTTCTATAGAGCGCCCAAGTAACATAAATGATCCCCTTTTCCCGATTACGCTAATTTAAAAATTTCTCAAACTCTGCATAAAATCACCGTGTATGGACAATCAAATTGTTTTATCTATTAGTAAATCACATTCTAAGACTAACTGTGGTATTTATTTTATTATAAAAAATATATTTTATGAGGAAAAAGAGATATCGTATGATGCGACCATATGGTACGTGTGATTTCAGATTCCCACCAAGATTAACTTCAAAATTCCCTTATATCTTAAAAACTTCCCTAAAGTATACAAATAAATGATTCGATTTAGTTGTAAATTACATTTCTAGACAAACTGTGGTATTGGTTTTATTATAAAAAGTATATTTTACGAGAAAAATGAGTTTTCTTTAGCACGCCCAAGTAACACAAATGATCCCCTTTTCACGATTAAGCTAATTTCAAAATTTACTAAATATCTGAATAAATTTACCGTGTATGGACAATAAATTGTTTCATTTATTAGTAAATGACATTCTAAGGCTAACTGTGGTATTCATTTTATTATAAAAATATAATTTATGAGAAAAAAGAAATATTTTGTGGTGCGTCCATATGTTACGTGCGTTTTTTAATCGATTTTAGGAAATTAATGAGTGTTATGATTCCAAACATGGGATCTTAAATATTACTACACGAAAATGCTTGCAATAGTCTCCTTTACAAGATTCAGTTTGATGCCATACAATTCTTGTCACCTAAAATGTCTTAATCACTCCCTTCCTATAAAAATTCAATTCTGTGTCATTTTGATTGTATTTTCAGATTGAGTGTTATGACGCGAACCATGGGATCTTAAATATTAATGCAACAAAATGTTCGCAGCAGTCTCATCTACAAGATTCAGTTTGGCTACAGATATTTCTAGACCCCTAAAATGTCCTAATCATGTTCCCCTCCCCTTTTAAAAATTTATTTTTGTTTTCTTTTTGATCGAAATTTTAGAAACACGAGGAATGTTACGATTCCAACCATAGGATCTTAAATATTAATACAAAATGTTCGCAACCGCTTCCTCTACAAGATTCAGTTTGGCACCAGACATTTCTGGTACCTAAATGTCATAATCACACACCACCCCCACTTTTTAAAATGCATTCTTGTGTTCTTTTTCATTGAATTTTAGAAAAATGAGAAATATTACGACAACAACCTTGGGATCATATATATCAATGCAACAAAATGTTCTACACATTCTCCTCTACAAGATTCATTTTGGTTCCAGTTCTAGTCCTCTAAAATGTAACAATAACCCCCTCCTCTTTAAAGTATTAATTTTTTTTATCGGATTTTAGGAAAATGAGGAATGTTATGATTCCAACCATTTGATCTTAAATATTAATGCATCAGTCCTAATCGCAACCACCACCTTTTAAAACGCCATTTTTTGTTCTTTTTGATCGAATTTTAGAAACATGAGGTATGTTATGACTTTAACTATGGGATCTTATATATTAATACATCAAAATGTTTGTAATATTCCTCTCTAAAATATTAAGTTCAGTTCCAAACCTTTCTAGACACCTAAAATATCCTAAGCATCCCCCCTTTTAAAGTATTCAAAATTTCTGTCATTTTCGTTGGATTTTAAAAATTGAAGTGTGATACGACACTAACCATGGGATCTTAAATATTAATACGTCAAAATGTTCAAAACAGTCTCCTCTACAAGATTCACTTTAGTTCCAAACATCTCTACTTTTTTACAGTGTAATAATGATCTACCCCCTTTTTTAAGAACTCAAATTTTTTGCATTTTTGGTCGGAATTTAAAAAAGGGGCTACGTTTCCAACCATAGGCTATTAAACATTAATAAAACAAAATGTTTGCAATAGTCCTCTGTACAAGATTCAGTTGGTTCCATACATTTCTAGACGCCTATTTCTAGTCTCCTAAGATCTCCTAATCACGCCCTCCCCCATTTAAAAATCAATTCTGTGTTTTTTTTCATCGAATTTTAGAAAAATGATAAGTGTTACGACACCAATCATGGGATCTTAAATATTAATGATACAAAATGTTCGAAACAGTCTCCTATACAAGATTCAGTGAGATTCTAGACATTCCTATACGTCTAAAATGTCCTACTCACGTCCCCTCCCCTTTCAAAATGTCAATTTTGTATTCTTTTTTATCAAATTTTAGAAAAAAGAGGAGTGTTATGACTCTAACCATGGGATCTTCAATATTAATATATCAAAACGTTTGCAATAGTCTCGTTTACAATATTTAGTTGGGTTGCAGACATTTCTGTGACTCAAAATTTCCTAATCAACCCCCCCCCTTTTAAGGAAGTCAAATTTTTACATGATTTCGGTTGAATTTTAGAAAATTGAGGAGTGTTACGAGTCTAATCCTTGCATTGACTCTAACCATGGGATCTTAAATATTTATATGTCAAAATGTTCGCAATAGTCTCCTCTACAACATTCACTTTGGTCCAGGACATCTCAAGGCCACTTTTTTGGTCTTTTTTGTTGGAATTTATATAATTGAAGAATGTTACGTCTCCATCCATGGGATCTTAAGTATAATTACATCAAAATGTTCACATCAGTGTCATCTACAAGATAATGTTAATTTCCAGACATCTCTAGATTCTAAAATATCCAAATCAGCCACACCCCTTTTTTAAGAATTCAAATTTTTGCCTTTTGGTCGGATTTTAGGAAATTGAGGAGTGTTATGATACTAACCATGGGATCTTAAACATTAATACAATATCAATTTTTTGTGTTTTTATGATCGGATTTTAGAAAGTTGAGAAGTGTTACGACTCCAACCATGTGATCTTAAATATTAATACATAACAATTTTCTCAACAATCACCTCTAAAAGATTCAGTTTTGTTCCAGACATTTCTTGACATCTAAAATGTCCCCATCACCACCACCCCTATAAAAAGTCAATTTTTGGTCTTTTTTATTGTATTTTTAAAAATTGAGGAGTGCTATTACTCCAACTATGGGAACTTAAATACTTATAAATCAAAATGTCTGCAATAATTCCTCTACAAGATTCACTTTGGTTCCAGACATCTCTAGACAACTCAAATGTCCCAATCATCCCTCCTCCCGATTTTAAAGAATTCAAATTCATTTTAAAGAATTTTCCGTCTTTCTGGTCGGAATTTATAAAATTGAGGAGTTCTACGATTCCAACACCATAGGATCTTAAATATTATCACATCAAACTGTTTGCAACAGTCTCCACTACAAGATTCAGTTTTTTTCAATACTATTCTTGTCCTCTAAATTGTCCTTATCAACCTCCCCCTCCTCTTTCAAGTATTAAACTTTTGATTTTACCAGATTTTTGGAAATTGGGGAGTGTTATGATAGCAACCATGGGATCTTAAATATTAATATATCATAACGTTCGCAACAATCTCCTCTACAATGTTCACTTCAGTTCTAGACATTTCTAGTCACCTAAAATGCCCTAATCTCACACACCCCCTTTTTAAAATTCATTTTTATTTCATTTGGATCGAATTTTATAAAAATGAGGAGTGTTATGACTCTAACCATGCGATCTGAAACATTAATTCTTCAAAATATTCGCCATAGTCTCGTCTACAAGATATAGTTTGGTTCAAGACATTTCTAGTCCCCTAAAATGTCCTCATGACATCCCCCATAAAAGTAGACAAATTTTTCTGTCTTTTTGGTCACATTTTAGAAAGTTGAGGAGAGACACGACTCCAACCATGGGATTTTAAATATTAATACATCAAAATGTTTGCAACTATATCCTCTACAATATTCACTTTGCTTCCTGACATTTCTTAACATCTAAAATGTTCTAATCATCCCCCCTACAAAAAGTCAATTTTGTGTATTTTTGATTGGATTTTAGAAAATTAAGGTGTGCTATGCCTCCAACCATGGGATCTTAAATATTAATACATTATAATGTTTGCAACAGTTTCCTCTATAATATTCAGTTTGGTTCAAGGCTATTCTTGTCCTCTAAATTGTCCTAATCAACCCCCCTCCCTTTAAAGCATTAAACTTTTGATTTTACCATATTTTAGGAAATTGAGGAGCGTTATGATACCAACCATGGGATCTGAAATATTAATACATCAAGATGTTTGCAACAGTCTCCTCTACAATGTTCACTTTGGTTCAAGATAATTCTAGTCACCTAAAATGCCCTAATCACACCTTCCCCCCTTTTTAAAATTCATTTTTATTTCATTTGATCGAATTTTATAAAAATGAGGAGTGTTTGACTCTAACCATAAGATCTTAAACTTTAATATATCAAAATATTCGTAATAGTCTCGTCTAAAAGATTCAGTTTGGTTCAAGACATCTCTAGTCCCCTAAAATAACCTAATGACAACCCCCATTAAAGAAGTCAAATTTTTGTGTTTTTTTAGTCAGATTCTAGAAAGATGAGAAGTGACACGACTCCAACCATGGGATCTTAAATATTAATACATCAAAATGTTTACAACTGTCTTCTCTACAAGATTCAGTTTGGTTATAGGCATTTCTTGACACTTAAAATATTCTAATCATCCCCCCTATAAAAATTTCAATTTTGAGTATTTTTGATTGGATTTTTGAAAATTGAGGCTTGTTTTCACACCAACAAATGGGATCGTAAGTATTAATACATAAAAATGTTGTAAATTGTCTCGTCTACAAGATTCAGTTTTGTTCACGACATATCTTGTCATCTAAAATGTCCTAATCACCCCTCCATAAAAATTCATTCTTGTGTTTTTTTGATTGTATTTTAAAAAATTGAGGAGTGTTATGACTCTAACCGTGGGATCTTAAATATTAATAAATCAAAAGGTTCGCATCAGTCTTCTCAACAAGATTCAGTTTGGGTTCAGACATTTCTAGCCAACTAAAATATCCTAATCACGCCTCCCCCTTTTAAAAATTCTTTTTTGTGTTCATTTTGATCAAATTGTAGTAAAACCAGGAGTGTTACGACTCCAACCATGGGATCTTAAATATTAATACATCAAAATCTTCGCAACAGTCTCCTCTAAAAGATTCAGTTTTGTTTAAGACATTTCAAGCCATTTAATATGTCCTAATAACAATTCCTCCCCCTCTTTAAAGTATTAAACTTTTGTTTTTTTTATCGGATTTTAGGAAATAGAGTTGCGTTATGATTCCAACCATGGTATCTTAAATTTTAATACATCAAAAGTTTGCAATAGTAATCCTCTACAAGATTCAGTTTGGCTCCAGACATTTCTAGGCATCTAAAATATCCTAATCCCCCCATCCCCTATTAAAATATCATTTTTGTGTTTTTATTGATCGAATTTTAGAAAAAAGAAAAGTTTTATGTCTCTAACCATGGGATCTTAAATATTGATGCATCAAAATATTCGCAACAGTCACCTCTACAAGAATCTGTTTTCTTCTAGACAACTCAAGTCTCCTAAAATGTGGTAATCACCCCCCACCCCTTTTAAAGAATTCAAAATTTCTGTCATTTTTGGGTTGATTTTAAAAAATTGAGGAGTGTTATGACTCCAACCATGGGATCATAATGTTCGACACAGTCTGCTCTACAGGATTCAAGTAGATTCCATACAATCCTAGAACTTAAAATGTCCTAATCACGTCCCGTCCCCTTTTAAAATGTCAATTTTGTGTTCTTTTTTATCGAAATTTAGAAAAAACAGAAGTGTTATGACTCAAACCATGCAATCCTAAATATTAATACACCAAAATGTTTGCAGTAATCTCCTTTACTAGATTCAGTTTTGTTCCAGATATTTCTAGTGACTTAAAATTTCCTAAACAGCACCCCTTTTAAAGAAGTTAAATTTTTACGTCTTTTCGGTTGAATTTTAGAAAATTGAGGAGTGTTACGACTCCAACTATGGCATCTTAAATATTAATACATCAAAATGTTCACAACAGTCTCCTCTAAGAGATTCACTTTGGACCTAGACATTTCTAGGCTTCTAAAATGTACTAATCACCACCTCCCCTTTTAAAGAATTAAAATTTTCCGGTCTTTTTCGTTGGATTTTATATAATTGAGGAATGATACGACTCCACCCATGGGATCTTAAGTATAATTACATCAAAATGTTCGCATCAGTGTCCTCTATAAGATTGAGTTTACTTTCAGACATTTCTTGATACTTAAAAAGTACTATTCACGCCCCCATATTAGAAATTCCTTTTTGTGTTCTTTTTAATCGAATTTCAGAAAAATGAGGAGTGTTACGACATCAACTATGGGATCTTAAATATTAATACATCAAAATAATCGTCACAGTCTCTTTTACAAGATTCAGTTTGGTTCCAGACTTCTAAAGTCTTCTAAAATGTCCTAATCAGCCCTCTCCCTTTTTTCAAGAATTCAAATTTTTTTTTGTCTTTTTGATCGGATTTTATAAAATTGAGGAGTGCTACGACTCCAAGCATAGGATCTTAAATATTAATACAAGAAAATACTTCCAACAGTCTCCTCTAAAAGATTCATTTTGGTTTAAGACATTTCTAGTCCTCTAAAATGTAACAATAACCCACCCCCTGCTTTAAAGTATTAAACTTTTGTTTTTTTATCGGATTTTAGGAAATTGAGAAGTATTATGATTCCAACTATTGGATGTTAAATATTAATGCATAAAAATGTTTGCAATAGTCTCCTCTAAAATTTTCAGTTTGGATCCAGACATTTCCTGACACCTATAATGTCCTAATCAGCCCCTATCAAAAGTCAAATTGTGTCTTTTTGATTGTATTTTAAAAAATTGAATAATGTTATGACTCTAAGCTTGGGATCTTAAAATTTAATAAATCAAAATTTTCGCATTAGTCTCCTCTAAAAGGTTTAGTTTGACTCGAGACATTTCTAGCCACCTTAAGATGTCCTAATCTCGCATCCCCACCACTTTTTAAAAATTCATTTTTGTTTTCTTTTTGATAAATTTAAAAATAACGACGAGTGTTACGACTTTATCCGTTGGATCTTAAATATTAATACATCAAAATATTCATAACATTCTCCTTTACAAGATTCATTTTGGTTTAAGACATTTCTAGTCATTTAAAATGTCCTAATAACCCCCCTTCTTTAAAGTATTAAAGTTTTGTTTTTTTATTTATCGGATTTTAGGAAATTGTGGAGTGTTATTAATCCAACCATGTGTGATCCTAAATATATTAATATATCAATATGTTTGCAATAGTTTCTTTTACAAGATTGAGTTTGGTTCCAGACATTTCTCGACACATAAAAAGAACTAATCACCAATGTATTCTAAAAAGTAATTTGTATAATTTTGATCGTCTTTTAGAAATTTGAGGAGTGCTACGACTCCAACCGTGGGATCTTTAATATTAATACATCAAAATGTTCGCAACAGTCTCCTCTACAAGATTCAGTTTCGCTCAAAATATTTCTATAACCTAAAATGTCCTAATCGCCCCCTCAATTTAAAAAGTCAGTTTTAAGTTTTTTTTATCAGATTTTAGAAAAATGAGGAGTGTTATGACTGTAACTATGGGATCTCAAATATTAATACATCAAAATACTTGCAACAGTCTCCTCTAAAAGATTCATTTTCGTTCAAAACATTTCTAGTCCTCTAAAATGTAACAATACCCCCACCTCTTTAAATCATTATGGTTTATTTTTTCTTATCGGATTTTAGGAAATTGAGGAGTGTTATGATTCCAAAAATGGGATTTTCAATATTAATACATAAAAATATTTGCAATAGGCTCCTCTACAAGACTAAGTTTGGATCCAGGCATTTCCTGACACTTATAATGTCCTAATCACCCCCTTTCAAAAATCAAAATTTTGTCTTTTTAAAAGTATTTTAAAAAATTGAAGAGTGTTATGACTGCAACAATGGGATATTAAATATTAATGCATCAAAATATTCGCAACGTTCTTCACTACAAGATTCAGTTTGGCTCCAGACATTTATAGCCATTTAAATTGTCCTAATCACCCCCCTTTTAAAGAAATCAAATTGTTCTTTCTTTTTGGTTGGATTTTAGAAAATTGAGGAGTGATACGACTGCAACCATAGGATCTTAAATATTAATACATCAAAATGTTCGCAACAGTCTCCTCTGCAAGATTCAGTTTGGCATTTCTAGCACGTAAATTGTCCTAATCACGCCCCCCTTTTAAAAATGCATTTTTGTGTTCTTTTGATCAGAAATTTAGAAAAATGAGAAGTGTTACGACACCAAACATGGGATCTTTAATATTAATACATTAAAATGTTCGACACAATCTCCTCTACAAAATTCACTTTGCTTCCAGACATTTGTAGTCTTCTAAAATTACATAATCAATCCTCCCTTTTTTAAGAATTCAAATTTCTGTGTCTTTTTTGTCAGATTTTAGAAAATTGAGGAATGCTACGACTCCAACTATGGGATCCTAAATATTAATACATCAAAATGTTCGCAACAGTCTCCTCTATAAGATTCAGTTTAGCTCCAGATATTTCTAGTCACCTAAAAAGTCTTAATTGCCCACCCCCTTTTAAAAAAGTCAATTTTGTATTTTTTGACTGAATTTTAGAAAATTAAGGAGTGTTATGACTGTCACTATGGGATCTTAAATAATAATACATCAAAATGGTCGCAACAGTCTCTTTCTCAATATTCAATTTGGTCTCAGATATATCTAGTCTTCTAAAATGTCCTAATCAGCCCCTCTTTTTTTAAAAATTCAAATTTTTGTGTCTTTTTGGTCAGATTTTAGATAATTGAGGAGTGATACGACTCCAACCATGCGATCTTAAATATTAATACATCAAAATGTTTCCATCAGTGTCCTGTACGAGATTTAATTAGGAGCCAGACATCTTTAGTTCTAATATGTCCTAATCAGCCCCCCCTTTTTTTTTTAAAGATTCAAATTTTTGTCTTTTTGGGCGGATTTTAAAAAATGTAGTAGTGCTACGACTCCAATCAAAGGATGTGAAATATTAATACATCAAAATGTTCGCAACTGTCTCCTCTACAACTTTCAGTTTGGTTCAAGATAATTATATCCTTCTAAAATGACCTAATTAACCCACCCCACTTTAAACGATGAAACCTTTGTCTTTTTTACCGGATTTTAGGATTTTGAGGAGTATTATGGTTCCAATCACGGGATCTTAAATATTAATACATAAACATATTTGCATTAGGCTCCTCTACACGATTCAGTTTGGATCCAGGCATTTCCTGACACGTTAAATGTCCTAATCCACCCCCTATAAAAAGTCAAAATTGTGTCTTTTTGATTGTATTTTTAAAAAATTGAGGAGAGTTATGGCTGCAACAATGGGATCTTAAATATTTATACATCAAAATAATTGCAACATTCTTCTCTACAAAATTCAGTTTGTCTCCAGACATTTCTTGCCATTTAATTTGTCCTAATCACCCCCCTCTACAAGATTCACTTACTTAACAGATATCTCTAGAGTCCTACATTGTCCTAATCATCCCCCCTTTTAAAAAATAAAACTTTTTCGGTCTTTTTGTCGAATTTTAGAAAGATGAAAAGTGCTACGACTCTAAAAATGGGATCTTAAATATTAATGCTTCAAAACGTTCGCAACAGTGTCCTCTATGAGATTGAATTTGGTTCCAGACATCTCTAGTCTTCTAAAATGTCCTAAATAGCCCCCCCCCCTTTTAAAGACTTCAAATTTTTGTGTCTTTTGGTCAGATTTTAAAAAATTAGGATTACACCGACTCCAACCATAGGATCCTTAATATTAATACATCAAAATGTTCGCATCAGTCACCGCTACAAGATTCAGTTTCGCTCCTGACATTTCAAGTCACCTAGAATGTCCTAATACCAACCCTCCCCCCCCCCTATTTAAAGTATTAAACTTTTCTTTTCTTAACGGATTGTAGAAAATTGAGGACTGCTATGTTTCCAACCAGGGGAACTTAATTATTAATACATCAATATGTTTGCAACAGTCTCCTCTACAACATTCACTTTGGTTCCAGACATATCTTGACACCTAAAATATCCTAATCACCCCCACCATTAAACGTCAATTTTGTGTCTTTTTGATTGTATTTTAAAAAATTGAGGAGTGTTATGACTCTAATGGTGGGATCTTAAATATTAATAAATCAAAATGTTCGCATTAGTCTCCTTTACAAGATTCAGTTTGGTTCCAGACATTTATAGCCATTTAATATGTCCTCATAATCCCCCTTTATAAAGTATTAAACTTTTGTATTTTTAACGGATTTTAAGAAATTGAAGAGTGTTATGATTCCAACCATGGGATCTTAAATCTTAATACATCAATATGTTTGCAACAGTATCCTCTACAAGATTCAGTTTGGCTCAAGACATTTCTAGCAACTAAAATGTCCTTATCAAGCCCCGCTTTAAAAAATGCATTTTTGTGTTCTTTTTGATCAAATTTTAGAAAAATGAGGAGTGTTATGACTGTAACCATGGGATCTTAAATATTAATACATCAAAATGTTTGCAACAGTCTTCTCTACAAGATTCAGTTTTTTTCCACACATTTCTAGACACCAAAAATGTCCTAATCACGTCCCTTCACCTTTCAAAAAGTTAATTTTGCTTTCTTTTTGATCGAATTTTCGAAAAATTAGGAGTGTTATGACTCTAACCATGGGATCTTAAATATTAATACAGCAAAATGTTTGCAATAGTCTCCTCTACAAAATTCAGTTTGGTTCCAGACATTTCTTAATACCTAAGATGTCCTTATTTTCCCCGCCCTATAAAAAGTCATAGTATCTTAATAAAAAAAAGTAACGATTGATTTATAATTTAAATATAATACGAATTTTTCAGAAATATCTAAATGTATAGAATATTACAGCATTCTCTCATGTAATCATAAAATTTAATTTCCTAAAAGAAACTGAAGATAATGTAAGAAAGAAGATCAAATCAAATATGAAAGAAAAACTTTTAAAACCTTATAATTATACTTTAAACGTCAGATCATTAATATCATTTACTTTTCACATATTTCAATTTATCACTACAAGAAAGATCGTGTGATTTTTTAAATTATCGTAATGCCAATAACAATAATTTATTTTATTATCTATTAGTATGGTAATTGTATAAATTTTTAAAAATTTTCTTACCACGTTTTTGAGAAATCTGGTTTAAATTGTATTAAATTTATGAAAGTAATGCATCTGTTTATATTCACTAGAAAACACGCAATAAAAAATATGAAATATTCACTCATATCTCATTCACTTCGATCAAATGAAAATTCTAATGAAGCACAATGTCTTCTGCGACTTTAATTTATTTTTTTTATTAAACAAAAGCTTTTTTATTAAACTGAAGGTCAAATACCCGGAATTAGCAAACACTTGTTAGTTTCGTGAATCAGCATTTCCTACATACATCTTAGCTATTAAATGTTGAATATTATCTCCCTAAATCCAAAAAATCTTCAATTTAATTAGAAAATCATCACAGATTGTTTACTAGTGATGTTTTTATACAAGTGACTACTTAATCAATGCATTAATAAAAATTCCTCAGTAGTTTATTAATGAGTGTGGCACTTTTATTATTATATTTATGCTATTAAGTTTCACTGTTTTATTTCAGTTTTTTCACCTTCCAGCCATCAGTTAATGATTCATTGCTGCAAACATAGGCTTCTTGAATCTGTAAATGAATGAACAACAGGAACTCACACTTTCAAACAAAATTTTCTTCATTTTTTTTTATACTTTTTAGCGGCATTTTTGTCACAGAAAGTAAAAATGAACGAATATTTTGAAGGAAAATAAGTTAAAATATTAAATTATATATATTTATCGGAATATTTATAACATTAAAAAGGTGATATAACAAACAAATATTGAAAATGTGTTATGAATTAATTTGTTAGTTAATTTAAATGTTTCTACTATTCTTCAGGTTGTTTTGTTAATTTTAATAATTAAAATGCATTTTGACTTAAAACTTATTATTCAAAATTTCCCATCTGCAGACAAATAGTTCATTTTTCATACATTTATCCAAGAAATTTTTGTCCAATAGTTATCATAGTTTCCGCGTCTAAATATATGACAAATCATTTTCTTCCTCTTCTAAATTGGATTTGAAAATCAAGGCAAAGCATTTTGTACCATTAAATATTTTTTTCTTCTTAATTGGATTGGAAATTCAAGACACATACTCTAAGGGATTTTGTACCATTAAATACTTTTCTTCTTAATTGGATTGGAAAGTAGACAAGCTACCTAAGCTAAAGCCTTTTATGCCATTATACCTTTTTCTTCTTCTTTTAAATTGGGTTTGAATGTTAAGGCACCTACGCTAAGACATTTTATACTATTAAATATTTTTCTTTTCCTTTTAACTGGATATGAAAGTCAAGACCCATATGCTAACGCATTTTGTACCTTTAAGTATTTATCTTTTTCTCCACAATTGAATTTGAATGTCAAAGCACAAACACGAAGGCATTTTGTACCATTAAGTATTTTTCTTCTCCTTAATTGAATTTGGAAGTCAAGGCGCATACACTAACGCATTTTGTACCAAGTTCTATGTCCAAAATAATATAGCTCCATCTGTTCTCTACTAAGTTCTCTTACTTTTATAAATTCGAATAAATCCCTTGTAGTGAGTACTAAGGTATTATTCATTGGTATCAAAAGTACATTAAGTAGTAAATTGATATTGGATAAAGCCATTGCATTCGCATACAATATGTGTTGGCGCCAACTCTTTGAAAGTTGGCTAATTTTTCCGTATGCCAAATGCATCAACAACTCCAAACGCCGTGAAATAAACACTTCACACTTCCTTTTGTTGTAGTTCGTACGTCCACTATTTCTTTGTTAGCTTGTTAAAAAGCGAGTTTTACCCCCAATTGTTAATTGCTAAATAAAACTCTATCTTAATAACAAAGTCGAACTTGGTTCATCCAGAGATTTGGCTGTTAGAAGGCTCAATAATACTATAATTCGACTTGATAAAAATCCAGTTGTTAAGCAACTTTATCGTGATTTTCTCAAAGAATATGAGGAAGTTGGAATATAGAAGTTGACGCAAGTGTTCTTCCACACATCCTCATTATTATATTCCTCACAAAGCTGTATTAAGACCAGACAAAAGTACGAGCAAACTTAGAGTTGTATTTGATGCTTCAGCAAAAGCTTCTAATGGCATTTCGTAGAATGATATATCATTAAAGGGTGGAACTATTCAAGATGAACTTTGGTCAACTCTCTTTCGATTTCGCAAACATTTGATTGCTTTCACAGCTGATGCGCAAAAGATGTACCGGCAAATATAGGTCCACCATTCACAACAAGATTTACTTCGAATCGTTTGGAAAGATAGTGACGATGCTCAATTGAAAACTTATCGTTTCACTACTGTATTCGGAGCACAAGTTGTTATGTATGGAACAACTTGTGCTCCGTTTCTAGCCTACCGAACTCTTTTTCAATTGGCTGAAGATGAAAAGGAAAGATTTCCAGTAGCGTCACCCGTAGTTAAAAAGTATTTTTATGTTGATGACATGATCAGTGGTGCACCAAACTTAGAAACAGCTTTAAAAATTCAGCATCAACTAATAGGCATGTTGACGACAGGTGTAATGCATTTGTATAAATGCAATCCTGAACTACTTTCACAAGTACCAATAGATGATGAAGAATATGTCTTTGGAAAAGATGAAAGTGCTTCTGTGAAGTGCTTCCGTTAGGGATGTCTTGGAATCCTAAGCAGGATAGCTTTCATTTTACATCGAACAGTACTGATTACCCGAAAATCTTAGCAAACTGGAAAATACTATCATTCATTGCCAAATTACATGACCCTTTGGGTCTGGCCGGACCTCTTATTGTGGAGGCCAAAATTCTAATTCAAAAATTATGGTTGCTAGGTTTACCTTGGGATACAGAAGTTCCCGCGAAAGAAAGATTAGAATTTCACAAATTTATTTTTAATGTACAAAACATCGACTTGTTGCAAATTCCTCGATGTGCCATCCCTAAGAAAACTACACTTGTGGAGATTCATGGTTTTTCAGATTCTTCAGAACAAGCTTATGGAGCTTGTTCTGAAGAATCTGAAAAAAGTAAAGATTGCTTTAATCTAGATAAATGCAGTAAAGATTGCTTTAATAACATCAGTGTGCATTTGTTATGCATTAAATCTAGAATAGCACCAGTTAAACGAGTAACGTTTCCACGTTTAGTGCTTTTAGGAGCCATGCATCTCTTAAAACTTGTAAACAAAGCTCTTAAGGCAATGCAACTTGATATTGATGCAGTCCATCTTTATACAGATTAAACTATTGTTCTTTCATGGGTAAGAACACCACCACATCATTTAAAATTCTTTGTAGCCTACAGAGTTGTACTAATAACGGACTTAACAAGCAAATTTGTATGGAACCATGTTCAATCAAAAGACAACCTAGCTGATCCATTGTCAAGAGGACTTTAAATTTGTTAACTTATTGAGTGCAAACTTTTGACGCTGAGTTCTGAGTTTTTATATTGTGATTCAAGATTGACAGCAAACTATGATTGTGATTTTACTGATCCTGCATATGAAAAGGTAAACCATTAGTGAACACCTATGTTCAATCTATCGACCCCAATGACTTTTTTGAAAATTTCTATTAACTGTCAAATAATTATTTGAAACTAATTCGAATTCTAAGTTTTATTTTCAGATTCATTCGAAAGATGCAGATAAAGGTAACATTTGGTCACTTTTTTAGCTGTGCTGAACTTAATCTTACTCATTGATATTTTAGTTAGAGATGCTCAAGCTAAAGAATTTGATGCAGAAGTAATATCTTTGAAAAAGGGTAAAAACATATCGAATCAAAGTAAGTTAAAACTCCTCAATCTTTTTCTGGATGAAAATCAAATTTTACGTGTCGGAGGTAGATTAGATAATTCTAAACTAAGCGAAAATGTTAAACACCCTATAATTTTAATTAAGAGTCATAAAATTATTACTTTGACATTTGACTATTTTCATAAAATTTTTTTGCATGTTGGTACTAGTTTCTTACTTTGCCTTGTTAGGCAGCAATTTTGGTAGATTAGAGGTTAAAAATGCGGACAAATAATACACAAATGTGTTACTTGTTTCAAGAGCAAGCCAATTTTAGCTAATCAAATTATAAACAACTTGCTCAAGGAACGAGTAGTAGAAAATTTCCATTTTATGGCTCTGTAGTAGATTATTGTGGTCCCTTTTTGATTAAGTTTAAAAACCAGCGTAATGGTATCCTATACAAAGATGATGTTGCTGTTTATGTGTGCCTTGCTACTAAAGTGCTAGTAACAGATTAATTATCAGATCCTTTCATAGCAACCTTGAAACGTTTTATTTCGCGTCATGGTAAGTGTGCTAAAATCTTTTCTGATAATGCTACAAATTTTGTAAGGGCTTCCAAAGAATTAAAAAATTGCACAATTCTCAAATGCAACCAATTGAGGAAGTAGCAAGTTTTCTCTTTACAGAATGGGGGGAAATTCATTCCTCCCAAATCCCCCAATTTCGGCTGAATTTGGGAAACAGGAGTTAAGTCCTTTGAATTTCATTTAAAACGCTTCATTGGCAGCTTGTCTTTGACTCTAGAAAAGCTCCTCACAGTAACTGTTCAAATAGAAGGATTACAACACAAATATTATTCACACAAACCTTATGCAAATTAACAACCAATATAACAAATAGAAATAACTACATTATATTATATAAAATTAAATATGAATATTTGAATATTATGATACATCAGAAAATATTTTCTATTTCTTACAACATTCATTATAAAAGAAAAATAATTAATCATCTTCATAAACCCTTGATAAGGCATCTGCGATAACATTATTATTAAAGGGCTTATGAGCTATTGTGGCCTGATAGCGAGAGAGAGCCAATGACCATCTCTGTAATCTGGCATTCTTCGGGATGCTTTCCGTAAGATATTTCAGAGGATTGTGATCTATGAATAAATTTATGGAAGTTCCGTTAGTCCATGCTTCAAAATTACCAAGAGCCCATATCACAGTATATGCTTCTCTCTCAATGGTACTCCATTTAGTCTGCGCTGGAGTTAATTTCTGACTGGCAAAGGTTATAGGCTTAGGATTTCCATCTGTGTCTCTCTGCATTAAACATGCTCCAATGCCAAAGCATCTGTGTGCAGTTCAAATTGCTTATTTAAATCAGGGGGTGATAATGAAGTGACAAAACATAAACTATCTTTCAATGAGATGAAAGCCTTGTCTGTCCCTGCAGACCAAAGAATATCGTTTGGTACACTTTTTCTGGTCAAGTCTATTAATGGCTTAGCAATGTCCGCATAATGAGACACACACTCCCTATAATAGTTAAACAGTCTTAATATCGATCTTAAGGCTTTCTTTGTTCTTGGCGATTTGAAGTTTTTAATAGCTGCAATTTTATCCAGATCGGGCGTATGCTATTCTGATCCAACTACGTGACCTAAGTATTTTACCTTCGATCGAGCAAAGGTGCATTTTGCTAAATTTGCTAGAAAATTGCAATGTTTTAATGTTCCAAAACCATTCTTAGATGGTTCAAATGCTCTTCCCAACTAGATGAATAAATTATGATATCATCCAGAAAACTTTCAATGAAATATATGAGGTCTTATGATCTGATTCATAATTTTCTAAAAAGTAGTTGGAGCACCTGCAAGTCCAAATGGCATTACTTTCCATTGATACTGTCCCTTAGGTGAAACAAAACTTGTTAGTTCTAGACTATCTTGATCCAATGGAATTTCCCAATAACCCTTAAGGATGTCTAGACTGAATAGATACTTTGCCGCACCAGATTTCAATTGCAATTCTTCTGAATTTTGCATTGGAAATGGAGAAATTTAGACTCGGAATTCAATGCCCGATAATCTACACATAGTCGAATCGTTCCATCTTTCTTTGTGACACATGCAAAAGGATAAACAATCTCTGCAGAAGATGGTTCTATCAAATCCTTGTTTAATAGTTCTTTTATTTGATTCTCTACCTGAGGTTTTAGTCATTCTAGTATTCGGTATATATGAGACTGTTTCTTTCGATTCCAGCTTTTAATGATACTTTATGAGGTGGTACCCTAACTCGTTTCAATTCACCATTAAATACGACTCTGTAAGCTTTGAGAATTGTTAAAAGCAGAGTCGTTTGCTTCGGAGACAGATTTGAAAATTATGTCTTTTCTTCTAGCTGTTTAAAACAGTCCTTTATTTTTTCAAGGTCTCCTAAAGGTACAGGTTGAACTTTCCCAAAATCTTCATCAGCTTCATATATTATGCCCACCGTATTCATCGGTTGGATATATTTCCTTATCTTATTCTGATGCAGATGACGTATGCTTCCATCCGGTAGCTTAACTTCCTAAATGGGGTAATTCCTAAAAGTGGTAATTTCTGTTCTACAATTTCTCCTGGACTAATTTCTGTTCTACAATTTCTCTCGAACAAAGTTTGTTTGTAGAGTCTGGAATCAGCGCAATAACTTCATCTCCAATAGCTAATTTATTCCTTTGATTTGGATCTTAAATTATGATAATGTACATATTTCTCCAGTTGATTTTTAGTATGCTCGTCGGCGTATTCCACAGCTTCCTGTAACCTATTTCGAACCTTCAGAAGATAATCAGTGATTGATTCACCAATACCTTGAGGCGATTCACCAATACCTTCAGGCTGAACAACTTCATCGTCCCATGTAAATTTTAAAATTGTCGCTCCAACTGAGAGGCGTCAATGAACTAGTAGGTATTACGAGATCCCAGTAGTAGCGTTTGGCACTTCACGATATTCCCATAAGATAAAAGGTAATTATTTGTCCCATTCTCTACCTTGCGACCTTATAGTATGATACAACATTGATTTCATTGTGTCAATCAATCTTTCTATTAATCCGTTACTCTGTGGGTAAGCTGGTGTACAGAATTTTGGTACAGTACCTAATCTTTTAAGAAATTCTTGCGTTAACTTGGCAGCAAAATGTATTCCATTGACCATAGCAATGATTCGAGGAATGGCAATCCTCATAAAAATTTCCAGAAAGGCATCGCATGTCGCATTTGCAGTCAAATATTTACTAGGAATGGCCACTGGCCACCGACTGCACTGATCCATAACACACAATACATACTGATGTCCCCTAGAAGATTTAGGTTCAATAGGCTCTAAAATGTCAGCATTCATTACTTGGGAGGGAAGTTCTAGTCTACCAACAGCTTCTATAGGTCCTCTGTCTTTCAGTTTGATTTTCCTCCACAATTGACAATCGTCGCAAAATTCAAACCAACGTTTTATATCTCTTGGCATACCTTCCCTCCAAAAAGACATGGCAATTCTTTCCTTGGTTTTTCTAGAGGCAAGATGTCCTCCTGTCGGTGTTTCGTGAGCCAATTTTAAAATTTCTTTTCTCCTGCAATCAAGAACTACAAGCTGTGCATATATCTGTCCTACCTCATTGATTGTGTGGCACAGTAAATCTGACTCCAGCCCGTAATTGTTCTTACACTGTCCGGCATCTTCAAAACACCGATTTAATGTAGCACAGGACAACTGTTCTTTTCTAAATAACTTTGCTTGGGAGATTGGAGTAGTATTTTCTTTATCCTTAATAGCGATTATTTCTTCGTTTAACAAGTTACTTTCCACTGGAGTAGTTGAGACCTCTACTTCAGAGTTTTCTGAATAAAGTGTTTCTTGATTTGTTTCTATTTCCTTGTGAGCTTCTATTTTCCTTCCCTCCACATTGAAAGTATTCGAAACTATTTCTTTCCCGTGGATATTTTTATTTCCTCTCCAAGATATTTTCTTCTTTATTCTTTCAACAAACTGAAAACTCTAGGAGTAATAAAAGCTTGTTCATGCAATTCTTCCACAACCGCAGCATGCACCATAATATACGGCCTGATATCATCATCTGCTGACCAAAGGCTAAGTGGAACAGAAACAAGCTTTCCTTCAACCGGAGATCCAATTGCAGGCCTCAAGTAAATTTTCCCACTTGACTGCAGCATTTATTCTGGCACCACTGACTTCCACAGTACTGTAATTTCCGCACCATTATCAATGATTCCTTGAAACTTATTATCTCCTATAGTTAAATCAACTCGTAAAAGCTCATCATCCTTTTCACTGATAGGAATTTCCCAATCGAAACTTGCATTATCCATTTTAATGCAAAGTTCATTTAATCCTTTCTTGTTTACTTCTTCAGTTTCACTTCTATTAGAAACTTAAGATACTGTATTCACTTGCGGGCAAAATTTCTTCAAATGACCCTCTTCTTGACATTTGTAGCACTTTAATATCTTTTTACCTGGAGCGCAACTAGCGGTATTATTTCCCAAACGATTCTGTGGTCGTGTATCTGTGTTCTTTTGATAATTATAATATTCTTTCTTTTCAACAAAACTTTTATTTCTAACTTCAGCTGGAAAAGGTTTCCTTACAGTTTCGTTCTGTTTTGTTCTTTGTAGGCCGGGAATAAATTTGCTATAGTTGCGTGAATTATTTGCAAAACTTTTGGTATCGAAACTAAGAAATTATCAATTTCTCTTACCAATTCAGGGACTGGAAGCCAATTTTCGGTCTCTATATAAAATATTTGAGATCTTACATGTGTATGCAAAGTCACTTTTATTTTGTCAGCTACAATAAGTTCTTTAAGTTTAGCAAATATTTCTATATATCTTGATTTTAAATACAGTTCTAATGCAACTTCCACCCGGGACGCACACTGTGCATAACTTTCATTGTGTAATTTATAACAAGAATAAAAATTCTTCTTGTGTTGTAACGGAGTTATTCTACACTCCCTTAAAAGGAAATTTTTGATTTTGTTATACTGATCTAAATCTTCCTCCGATAACATAGCATTTATTCCTTTAGCACGACCCTTTATAAACGTTGTAAAATAATTTTCCCTTTATACTGTTCGGGTACTTCATAAAGCTTGAACATCCTTTCGGCATGATGGAAAAAGAAAGGCCATTCTTCTGCTCGTTCCGGGGGATCTAAAACTACTCATTTCATTATAAAGTGTTTCGTAATTTATATCGCCCATATTTTACAGTGCTTTCCGAGTTGCACTCATCTTCCTTTTCTTTTACTTCTAATCCACGCATTTTAGTTTCATGCTCACGTCCTCTTTGTTTCTCTTTAATTCACGTTGCCTTTCTTCTCGTTCTAATTCATATTGCCTTTCTTCTACTTTGGCTTTCTCTCTCTCTATCCGATCGGAAATTATTGTATTTATTAATTCTCGAACAAATGACTCTCCAAAATGTTTAGATTGTGTAATCACAGTTTTTAAATCTATTATTTTCGCGTCCGGAGGAATCTATTTTCCTAACTCACTAGTCAATATTAACAGGTCCTCCTTTCGAGCTTTACCCAAGTCTGCGAAGGCCATTTTAACAACTTATGTTATCGCAAATTACCAAACATTAAATTATCAATTATTCAAAATAAAACATTTAAATCACACAAATCACCTTTCATTTGTTTAATCAATAAAACACTCTCGTTTACTTAATGCACAAAAAAAAAGATTTAAATAATAATAAATTTAAAAATTTATAGTTTCGATTTTCATTTCAACACACTGTAATATACTTAATATACACTCTATAATATACTATAATATATATAAAACTACAATTACATAATACACATTAATGAATGAAAACAATTCAAAACAAGCTAAAAATATATATATACACATACGCATCATACTTCCAGTTTAAGCATTTCAAATTAAATAAATCCTTATCACAGAAGATCATTGAACATATAACCACTTAAATCAATAAGATGATAAAATATTTTTAGTAATAAGCATTATTTATATGTTTATCTCTATTTATAAATATAGTTTTACCTTAAAATAATAGGAATCAGAGTTACCGAAACAACCAAAAACAATTATTAACCATTGCAAGCACAATTACTTTCGAAATATAAAATAATTCAAAATTTCCCCTCTCATAAATGTTTCACACTCTCCGTTTTGAATCAAAATTTAAAATCTAAACTTAGTTACTTTACATAAATATTAAATACAATCATAGTAAATAATTAATATACCATATAACATTAAATAATTCTGAACACGTTATTTAATAATGAAAACAATAAACAATTAAAAAGCATTTAAACTTTCTTGAAATAGTTTCTTATTCCATAAAACAGTATCATTTACAAAATAATAATGAAAATTCTAAGCAAAACATTTATATTCTATTATATCACATGGAACTAAAAGTTAGTTTTAACAATTTATTATTCAATAATACAGAAGCTTTTAAATTGATGCACATAACCCCAGAAATTGGCAATTAGCAACAACATTATTATTCGACATAAATTTGTTTTAATAAACAGATTATTCCAAATATATTTTTCCTTAATAAATCAAAATTATATATAATTTTTAGTAATATCACCAGTAAGAGAGAAAAAAACACATTTCTGAATATTATATGAACAAATATCTTTAACCAATAATATTTCGAAACCAGTATCGAAACTCAAATATTTTCTCAATTAAATTTGACATTATACATATTTATTTTTATTTTGATACTTCAAATATTTAAACAGTTTTTATTAATTTATTACATTTAATTCTTAAAAAAAACCCTACAAAGAAATTTCAGAAAATTCTAAAACAAAAGTTCCCTTAAATCATACATAATTAAAACAAATATTGGCTCTTAATGGAATGAGAAGCAATCAAAGTACACAGATTCACGACTTTGTAGACAATTTTCCATCATTAGCATCCCATTATTTCTTCCGGAACACATCCTGGAGTCAGCACCAATGTGATTGTTCACGAACCTCTCGTTTCCAGGATCGTTCAGTAATACCAACATATCACATTTATTTTACATTAAGAAACATAACATTAATTATAGACACAAACATAAATTTAGATTGCTCATTTTACATAATTCGAAACACTTGTATTTTCAATTGCCTGGAAGCTGTACCTCCGTTATCGCTCGTATTTACTCACACTCATACCGTTCCTTTCGCTCCAACACACTCCCCGTATGCCTCTTGAATCTCTTATATCCGCACTTAACGAAATCGAAAGTTGTCGTCTGTTAAGTGTTAAATTTCCACGTATTCAATATGCAAAAATTATAAATACACTACTGGCCATTAAAATTGCTACACCAGGAAGAAAGGCAGACAACAAAATGATATTTATTGGACAAATATATTATAGTAGAAATAACAAGTGATTAAATTTTCAAAATATTTGGCTGGATAGATCCTGAGAAATCAGTACCCAGAACAACCACCTCTGGCAATAATAACAGCAGTTATACGCCTGGGCATTGAATCAAACAGAGATTGGATTGCATGTACAGGTACAGATGCCCATGTAGCTTCAACACGATGCCACAGTTCATCAACCGTAGTGACTGCGTTTGGTGACGACCCAGTCGCTCGTCAACCATTGACCAGACGTATTCTATTGGTGAAAGATCTGGAGAACGTGCAGGCCAGGGCAACAGCTGAACATGTTCCATATCAAACAAGGTCCGTACAATACCGGCAACATGCAGTCGGGCATTATCCTGCTGAAACATAGGGTTTCGCAGGGCTCGAATAAAAGATAGAGCCACGGGTCGTAACACACCAGAAATGTAACTTTCACTGTTCAAAGCACCGTCTATGCGAACAAGAGGTGACCGAGACGTGTATCCAATGGCACCCCATACCATCACCCCAGGTGATGGGCCAGTATGACGATGACGAATGCACGCTGCCCGTGTGCGTTCACCACGATGCCGCCAAACACGGATGCGACCATCATGATGCTGTACACAGAGCCTGGATTCATCTGAAAAGATAACGTCTCGTCATTCGTGCGCCCAGGTTCGTCGTTGATAACACCATTAAAGGCGCTCTTGCTATGACGCAGCGTCAAGTGAAGCCGTAACCATGGTCTCCGAGCTGAGAGTCCATGCTGTTGCAAGCGTCGTCGAACTGTTCGTGCAGACACTTGATGTCTTCTAAACGACCCCGTTTCTTGACTCACGGCTCGTGACGTGGTTGCACGATCCATGAGGATAATATGCCTGTCTTCTCGGCTGCTAGTGATAGGTGGCCGTTGAGATCCCGCATGGCGTTCCGTATTATGGTCCTGAACCCATCGATTCCATATTCTGCTAACAGTCATTGGATCTTGACCGACGCAAGCAGCAATACTGCGATAAAATAAACCGCAATCCCGGTACGCTACAATTCGATTTATCAAAATCAGAAACATGCTGGTACGCATTTCTCCTTCTTACATGAGGCATCACAACAACTTTTCACCAGGCAGCAACGTTTAAAGGCAATTTGTGTATGAGGAACCGTCTGAACAATTTCCTCATTTAAACACAATGTAGGTGTCGCTACTGGCGCCTGCTTTGTCTGAATGCGCTGAAAAGCTAATCACTTGTCTATCACTGCACCTTCTTCCTTTCGTATAAATTTCAAGTCTTTAGCCTGTCGGCTTCTTGGTGTAGCAATTTTAATGGTCAGTAGTGTATATTCCTCTAACTAGTGTCTGGCGATTTGCCTATATTTACAGTCTTCTATGAGATACTCATAGTGAAAAACTTGACTAAATGCACCATGTGTGCAGGTTATTCCTTTATCATAGAATTTTCTATTTAGGTTAGCAATATACTCTAGAATATCAATAATTTTCAGATCTTTTGAAATGTTTTTACTGCGAATATAGTATAACGCCTTCGTAATTTTTCTAAGTATTTTATGTTGAAACACTAAAAGTTTGTGTTTCTCTCTTGGCGTAATAGTATTCCACACAGGTGAATCATAAGTGATGATTGGTCTTAACATTGTAATGTAGAATAGTGTCTGGAGTTTTAGTGTAAAATTTGAGATTTTTCCTATTAAGTTGAATAGGCATCCATAAGCTTGAGCTGCTTTTTTTTAATAACGTTATTCATATGTGGAGTCCATGAAAGTTGAGTAGTAAATGTTTATCGAATATATTTACTGGTTTTCACTTCCGGAATGATATTATCGAATAGAAGGAGTTTATTATGTTGAAGTAATTTTATTAATTTAATATGTCTTATATATATATATATATATATATATATATATATATATATATATATATATATATACTCGCCCATTTAATTAAAATTTTATTTAGTTTCATTTATTATATATTTTATTTAATATTTATATAACTTGTATTACTTTTTGTAAAAAAAATGTTTCCATTTCTATCAGTGAGCTATTCATATAACTACTAACTTAATATTTAATGAATTGTGATTTGAGTTAATTAATGGTTTGAATTCATTTTGAAGCAATAATTTTTTCTAACGTATAATAAAATTAATTTCATTATTTTAGAAGCACGAAGATACATTTTATATTAAATATTTCATCATAAATATACATTGTAAAGGTCACTAAAATAAACAAAGCCATTTTCGTAGATGTTCGAGGTAATAACACATATTAGATATTCGAATGATATGATTTGAAATCTAAACATAGATGACCTATCAATATTTTTAATAATATTTTCAGATGTTTGATGGTATCTTGCTGTAGCTTTTTCCTCTACTATTCTATAGATGCGAAACAAATGATGCTTTACTTTTAAAATTCGGTATATTTTAACCTGAATGACATTCAAAATTAATAAACTTGCATTATAAATCTTCAGCATCAAAAACATTTTTGCTAGTGTTTTCACATTTAAAGAGTTTAATGATAATCAAGAATCCTCTTCGGTTAAAATATTAATAGAGGAAAATTTAAACATACACAACAATATTTTCTAAAAGGTATCATGAGTGATATCAATCCCAAAAAATTATGGGATATTTTCTGTAATTGCTGTTAAATGTGTAAAAGCAGCTTCTGAGATGATAATTGAAAATTATGCTTTCACAGAAGGAAATTGTTTGTATTTTGAAACTATTTTTTTTAACACAATTGAGTAGCAATGAGAAGTTTTTGTCAGAAATATAAAATATCTACCACATGGACTAAACAACAACGATGTGAAATTATTAATTTCAACACCAATTAAAATTATTATAATAAAAGAACAAAATTTGATCATTAATACAGAATGTCGCAAAACCAAATGATATTCTTTTATCACTCAGATATTATATTCAAGTGTCGGATTAAATATGAAAAATTGTCAATAAATGTAATCAAGTTTCACATGTGTTTACTACTAGTTATCAAACCCATTTTTGAATACTATGTCAAATGGATATTTATCGTTTACGTTCCTCACGTTTCTTGAAATTTTCTTATATGGGTTTCTGTAACCTACAATCAGTGGCTGCAGCTTGGTCGTTAATTGTTTGCTTGTATTCCTCAGTACACCTGATATGCTTTTAGAGTTGTAGTCTTTCAATAACTCTTGAAATTTGTGACACATATGAAATGACCATGTTAATAAAGCAGTTTCATTGAATAGAATGATAGCAGTCGCAAGGAGCTACAGCCATTTTCCATTTGATACCAGGCCAATAACCAGGTTCAGACGACTGTTCTAAGTTGGTTCAAGGATCAAGATGCACAAGTCAGGTCATCAATCGATTAACGCTACGTTCCGACAATTGCCTGCAGCGACTAGGAGATCATCAACAGTGACAGTGAAATAGTATGTTGTATGCGTGTCCTTATTATATTATAGCGCACTTCTCAGTAAAGTGTTTTTAACTTACATTGCTCTAGTGTAATGTACTATTTTAATGCACATAGAACCTGAGTGCATCATATTTAATGATATTTGTTCTAATAAAAAATTTTCGGTAGTTCTCTTTAACAACGAATGTTGTAAGACTAGGGAAAAGTTTTGGGATCGAAAATAGTTTTTTTAAACACTGACCAATATTTTCTTAGTTTTCCTTTATAAAAGCCAGGTTCAGGGAGGAAGAATAGAACAGAGAAAAGTTTCAATTTAGAAGTGTCCTTAAAGAATATAAATTCCATTCCTTCATCACATTCTTTTATACTTAAGACTTTTGTCTTACATAGATTTGATTCTATGCGAGAAAAATAAAATATATAATTGAATTAAATATATTCACAAGACAACGTAATCATTATTGTTAATCAAAGGTCACTCGGACTTCGCACTGTGTCTGCAGTTTCACCCCCGTCACCTCGTCAGTCATCACATCTCGTCACGTCACGTCACGTGATGCGAGAAACTTGTTTTCTCTAAACGTTTTTAAATCATTTTATATTTGATAAAATTTGATACTTCAGCACACCTAATATGCTTAGCAGTGAAGTTAAGTTAATTGCAAGTTAATTGCACAAATGAGTGATCAAGCAATTTCATTAAAAAAAAGTTAGCAGCCCTGAATAGTTAACAAGCTATATCCACTTGAAAGTTTTCTTAAAATTTAAGAATTACATCATAAGGACTAAAGTAAATAATGCAAGTTATTATAAATTTATTATATAATTATTTTATTTTATATTTATATATATATATATATATATAAATGGCAAGAATATAAGCTTGAATCATCGTAAACATGTGGATTTATTTAATTAACAAGTATTCGACTTTTTATAATGGAATTCAGAATCTCCCAGTGTAAAAATTATTTATAATAACAAATTTTCTCCATTTCAAGAATATAAATAAAAAGTTATTTATTTAAATAATGATTCAACTGAAATAAATATTTCTTAGGTACTTGCAAATGAAGAAGTACTTGCCACGAGCTGAGTTACGCGTGAAGTGATTAAATAAATGTTTCACACACCTTTGTTTTGCATTTTCATTTTGAAACAACCTCGCAAATTTGTTATGATTGTTAATTTCAAGAAGTTTACAATAAACATGGTATTCAGTTGTGAAGATGAATTAATTACACTTTACAGCTAGTCGTTTGAAAAAGTTAAATTCGGATCATTTGCATGCCATTATTGAGTCCAATAAAAATAAAAATATTATGCTGTGTTGTATAAATGAGTATTTTATCAGATATATTTTACTTAAAATTTCGTAGTTTGTAATAATATTAAAATTGCGAAAAAACATATAAAAAATAAGAATCTCAAGAGGTTTCCTAGCTATAACTTTAAATCAGACAATTCTTTTGCTAATAAAATTTATATCTTTAAAGAACATTAAATATAATATTGATGAAAGTAATAGTCATCGAAATCTTTTTCAAATGAACAAAATTGTAATCATTAATAATTTAAACTATTTTGTTGTGTGAGTAAAATATTTTTTTAAAAAATTGTTTATCTTAAATAAATAACCATTAGCAATATCAAATAAAATGAGTTGTTTCACAAACTATTAATGAGAGTCGATATGAAGCAGAATAACAATAATAACGATGTTTTTTTCTTTTTACTGAAAGGAAAATAACAATCATAAGGAAATAAAAATAAATATTGGAATACTTGATGAATTTTTTTCGTCATCACTCTGATGTCAAAATTCATCAAAATTAACTTCCAAATTATAGTTTTTTATTCATGAAGTGATACACTAATCTTACATTATAGATAAACTTTACTTAATGGTATTTATAATTACAATTTGCACGATTCGTATTTATCATAGTAGCAATTAATATTACAAATTTCATAATATTTACTATTATTCTGATTTGTAATAATTCAGGTTAAAACCGAAAAATAAAGATAAGAAATTCTTCATGTACTTTTTGATAAGATTATGACTATATTAAAATGTCTAACTGTGTCCGAGAAACTACTGAATTTTTCCCATTTTCTTCGAAGGTTGAAGCTGGATAATCTATTTTAATAATTCTACTCCATGCGTTACATGCTCTTGTTATACAGAATTATTAATATTTTTTTGTTGGAATAATTTGTTTTTTTTTTTTTTTTTTTTTTTTTGTACATGAGAACTAACTGGGTAATTAACACTGATTTCGAATTCTACAAAAAAAAAAAGCTCGACATGGAATGTGCCCCTCAGAATATTGAATCAAATTCCTGAGCAGTAACCTTTCAGCTGTCAGGTCAGCGTAAAAATTAAATTTTTTGTAGTCATTTGATTAAATCTAAAATCTTCTTTTTTTGCATTTCAATAACTTAAAAATGTTACCAGAATCATTCATTTTTAAATAATTCAAATATAGAAATCTAATAAAAAGCATTGATTTGGGAAAATCAAATTCCATTATTCAATAATTATATTAAAATATATATTGTTATATATGTCTAATAATTATGTCTTGTTATATAGATTCTTAAACTTCTGAGTATAATTTATAGTGTTTTTAAAATATTTTATAATTCTTACGTGTTTTTAACACAGTGCTCAGTTAAGAATTATTTCACTCTTTTACTTCGGTTTTTTACCCGTTTAAAACTGTCCCCTGTTTCTTATATTAATCATGATTACTGGTCCAATTCATATGTTATCTTCAGCTTGGTGAAAAAGACTTCCTCGATTACTGGCATTTTTATACTTAATAGTGTTTAAAAGTTTAGTCACCTTATTTTTTTTATTTCAGCTTGTGTTTGTAATTTCAGCATTATAATGAATTTCATGATTTACAACTTATAAAAATACATTATTCATTTTTCCATTAATGCATTGATAGAGAAAAACTATTTTTAAAACATCTTAAAGAACTGGAATACTTCTTAACGAGGTCAATTTTAATAAGAAATATTACCAGACAATAACAGAACAAAAATTAAAACTAATCCAAAACTATTGAATAGTATCCAAAATTTTCTCGTTTAAATCACACAAGATTATTTTTACCTGAAGTCTATTTTCATACATACATACATATATATATATATATATATATATATATATATATATATATATATATATATATATATATATATATATATATATATATATATATATATATATATATATATATATATATATATATATATATATATATATATATATATATATATATATATATATATATATATATATATATGAACAGGATATTTTATAATTGCTTTTAATCCTTTCTTATATTTTTCTTTAATCGTGTAAAAAACATTTATTACGCTAATTTGAAATTCATAGTAAATAAAATGATTTTGGATTTGATAAATAATCAATAACATGAAAGTAATGAAATAAAGCAAAATATCCAAAATAAAGTAAAAATAAAATTCTAAAATTAAAATGTTTTTTTCTGGTTGAAACACTTGAAAGATTAATTTTTTAAATGCCCTGTCCATATTGTTCTGCAGGAAAATAACAAATTTTTCTTTCATAGTTAAGAATCTAAATTATAATTTTCGGTTCTTTGTTATAAAAGTATTACTTTGCTCGTTGGTATTTAATAATCATTTGCAATATTTTACAATTAGATTTTTGAAACACGAGTATAATAATTATATTTTCCTTTTTACATTTAAATTTAAAAGTTAAAAAGTTGTATTTTTTTAAACAAAAGGAAATTGTTATTAATTTTTAAGCCAGAATAGATTTTAATTCAAAGTATTGTTAGTTATTTCTTCTCTCTCTCTTTCTCTCTCTCGCTCTCTCTATCTATCTATCTATATATATATATATATATATATATATATATATATATATATATATATATACACTACTGGACAATAAAATTGTTGCACCAAGAAGGCGACATGCTATAGACGTGAAATTTATACGAAAAGAAGAAGGTGCTGTGATATGCAAATGATTAGCTTTTCAGCGCATTCAGACAAAGCAGGCACCAGTAGCGACACCTACATTGTGTTTAAATGAGGACATTGTTCACCCGGTTCCTCATACACAAATTGCATTTGAACTTTGTTGCCTGGTGAAAAGTTGTTGTGATGCCTCGTGTAAGAAGGAGAAATGCGTACCAGCACGTTTCTGACTTTGATAAAGGTCGAATTGTAGCGTACCGGGATTGTGGTTTACCTTATCGCAGTATTGCTGCTCGCGTCGGTCGAGATCCAATGACTGTTAGCAGAATATGGAATCGATGGGCTCAGGACGGTAATACGGAACGCCATGCTGGATCACAACGGCCACCTATCAGGAGCAGCCGAGAAGACAGGCATAATATCCGCATGGCCGTAATGGATCGTGCAACCACGTCACGAGCCGTGAGTCAAGAAACGGAGTCGTTTGGAAGACAACAAGTGTCTGCAAGAACAGTTCGACAACGTTTGCAGCAGCATGGACTCTCGGCTCCGAGACCATGGCTGTGACTTCCCTTGACGCTGCGTCATAGACAAGAGTGCCTTCAATGGTGTGATCAACGATGAACTTGGGCGCACGAATGGCGAAACGTCATCTTTTCAGGTGAATCCAGGTTCTGTGTACAGCATCATGATGGTCGCATCCATGTTTGGCGGCATCGTGGTTAACACCCACTGGCAGCGTGCATTCGACATCGTCATACTGGCCCATCACCTGGCGTGATGGTATGGGGTGCCATTGGATACACGTCTCGGTCACCTCTTGTTCGCATTAACGGTGCTTTGAACAGTGCACGTTACATTTCTGGTGTGTTACGACCCATCGCTCTACCCTTTATTCGAGCCCTGCGAAACCCTACGTTTCAGCAGGATAATGCCGACCGCATATTTCCGGCATTGTACGCACTTTCCTTGATACGGAACATGATCGGCTGTTGTCCTGGCCAGCACGTTCTCCAGATCTTTCATCAATAGAAAACGTCTGGTCAATAGTTGCCGAGCGACTGGCTCGTCACCAAACGCCAGTCACTACGGTTGATGAAGTGTGGCAACGTGTTGAAGCTGCATGGGCATCTGTACCTGTACATGCAATCCAATCTCTGTTTGACACCATGCCCAGGCGTATAACTGCTGTTATTATTGCCAGAGGTGGTTGTTCTGGGTACTGATTTCTCAGGATCTATCCAGCTAAATTTTTTGAAAATTTTATCACTTGTTATTTCTAGTATAATATAGTTGTCAATAAATATCATTTTGGTATCTGCATTTCTTCCTGGTGTAGCAATTTTAATGGCCAGTAGTGTATATATATATATATATATATATATATATATATATATATATATATATATATATATATATATATATATATATATATATATATATATATATATATATATATATATATATGTAACCTTATAAAAAATTAACAATACACACAATTAAAGTATTTAGAATAACTTCATTGATATACTTTATTTAAACATTTCCAAGAATAATGAGTTGAATTTAAATGATTGATTATATAATTTTGCTGTCTCTATTCCTTTTGTAATTTTTGAATTAATTCTATTTAAAAGTAATTAATGGTTATCACTTATTATAATATGTTAAAAATTTTAATAATAATATATTATTAATATTTATGCTTCAATTTAACTTATTATTATTTATTAAATATCAAGATTTAATATACAAACAAAAACAGGAATGTTCAAAAAGAAATTTAACTTGTTTATAATTGAGAATATTAATGCTCAATTATAAACAAGTTAAATTTCTTTTTTGACAAATATTTTGCGTCCAAAACGCGTGCTTTACGTTTTTTAGAAGTTGCAGTTTTCAAAGTTTTTAACTGTAAAACCCGCAGTTTTTACGCATATGAATTGTTTTAAATATCATCTTTTGCACACATTTAAAGTACTTAAATTGCTTACTAATTTAAACATATTATTTCATATTATTGAACTATTATTTTTAATCCTTAAACGCGCGTACATATTTTTTAAATCTAACTTACTGATCAACATATTGACTTTTGCTTTACGATAAAGATCGTAAAGTGATGAATATTACAAAAGATTTTTAAATAATTTACTGCAAATATATTTGTAGATGTAATATGAGAATAATTTAAAATTTAATATTTTTACTCTGAAAAACAGTTTAAATTAATATAAAACAAAAAGGAATAATAAGAACTGTAATTTTAATTAACGAGTTAAAAGAAACAAAATAAAAAAAATAATATCTATATAAAAGATCAAATTATATGTTTCCCTATAGAAAATTATCTATAGGGAAACATATAATTTGAGAATAAAGAATAATATTTCAAAATGACAAGGTTTTCTGACACCGAAATCTTAGATAATTGTTTAGAAAGATAGAAGATAAATAATGATGAGATAAAAAAAATCATTTAATCTATGACTGTGTGGTTTCTTTTATTTCAGTTTATGATATATATTTTAGTTTATTAAAGATATTCAAACACATCATTGTGAATCCAACACAAAGTCAACTAAAAATTAATATTCGATTGCATTAAAGATGAATGCACTCAAACAAATTAGTTAGACTCCTAAACTAAGTAACCGAAAAGTTAATATTGGATAAGGTTAAACATATCGGCAATGAAATCAATCGGTGTGACTCAACAAATAAGTAAACTGTAGTTAAATAATTGAGAGAATTAAAGATAAAGCCAATCAAATCAATCGGTTTAACACTACATTTAAAAACACTAAATTTCAATACTAGAGGGAATTAAGGATAAATCCATTCAAACTAATCAACGTGACTTAAAAACTAAGCAAAATATTGTTTAATATTGATTGGAATTAAAGATAAGATCATTCAAACCTATCTTTGTGACTCCATCTCAAAATAAACAAAAGTTAAATATTGGAGAGCATATAAGATAAGGAAACTCAAACAATCAGTGTGACTAAATAACTAACAAATTAATGTTTAATAATTGGTTGGAATTAAAGCTAAACCCATTTGCACCATTCAGCGTGATTCTACCTATAACTAAACTAAAGTTAAATATTGGATTGAAAAAAAGATAAATCCACTCAAACTAATCAGTGAGACCCAAAAACTATGTAAGCTGAAATTTAATATTCGATAGAATTAAAGATATGGCCAATGAAATCAATCAGTATGACACCACCAATAAGTAAACTTAAGTTAAATATTGTTTGGAATTAAAAATAAGACCTCTCAAACCAATCAGTCTGATTCATAAACTAAGTAAACTAAAGTTTCATATTGGGTAGGATTAAATATATGCTCATTTAAATAAATGAGTATGTTTCTTCATTAAGTAAACTAAAATTTAGTTATGGATGAGAATAAATATAAAGTTACTTAAACCAATCAGTGTTATTCCAAAACTAACAAATTAATGTTTAATATTTGTTTGAAATAAAGATAGAGTCATTCAAACCAATCTGTGTGAACCTCTAAGTAAAACTCTAAGTAAACTAAAGTTAAATATTGGTTATATTAAAAATATACGTGGCAACTCAAACCAATCAGTATGACTCAATCTCTTAGTAAATTAAATTTAAAATATGAGAGGGAAAAAAAGATAAAACTAATCTGACCAATCAGTGTCAATACTAATTTATGCAAAATAATGTTAACCTTGAGTTAACCTCTCTGAGTAAACTTAAACCAATCAGTGTGACTTCTAAACTTTCCAAAATAATGATTAATATTGGTTGGAATTCTTGATAAGACCATTTAATCAAATCTTTGTGACTTCATCTCTGAGTAAACTAAGGTTAAATATTCGTTGGAATATAAGACAAGGCAACTCAAACAAATCTGTGTGACTTCAAATAAAGTAAATTAATGTTTAAAATAGTTTGGAATTAAAGATAGGGTTATTTAACTCAATCAATGTGATTCCACCTCTCAGTAAATTAAATTTAAACATTGGATGGAAAAAAAGATACATCCCCTCAAACCAATTAGTGTGACAACAAACCTAAGCAAAATAATGTTTAATATTGGTTAGAATTTAAGATACAGTTACTCTTAAACCAATTACTGTGACTCCACATCTAAGTAAACTGAAATTAAATATTGGAGAGAATTAAATGTAAATCCCCTCAAACCAATGAGTGTAACTCCAAAACTAAGTAAAACTGTAATTTAAAATTGTGGTTGGAATTAAAGGTAACAACATTTAATCCAATCTTTGTAACTTCATCGCTGTAAGTAAACTAAAATTATGTATTGTTAAAAGTCACAGATAAATCCATTCAAACCAATCAGCGTTACTCCAAAACTAAGCAAAATATTGTTTAATATTGGTTGCAATTAAACATAAAACTATTCAATCTAATCTTTGTGACTATATCTCGTAGTAAATTACAGTTAAATATTGGTGGGGATATCAGATAAGACAACTCAAACCAATCAGTATGTCTCAAAAATTAAGCATACTAATATTTAATATTAGTTGGAATTAAAGGTAGGGTCATTCAAAACAATCAGTAAATTGAATCCTTCTCTCAGTAAATTGAATTTAAACATTAGAATGAAAAGAAAAAAGATAAATCCACTCAAACAAGTCAGCGTGACTCTAAAATAAGGCGAAAAGATAATTAATATTGGTTTGAATTTAAGATAAGACCATTCAATTCAATCTTAGTGACGCTAACTCCTAGTTAACTAAATTTTAATATTATAGGGAATTAAAGATAAATGTATTCAAACTAATCAGTGTGACTCAAAAACCAAACACAAAATATTCTTTAATATTGTTTGGAATTAAAGATAAGATCATTCAAACCAATCTTTGTGACTCCATCTTTAAATAAACAAAAGTTAAATATTGAATGGAATATAAGATATGGGAACTCAAACAATCTATGTGACTAAATAATTAAGCAAACTATTTTTAATATTAGTTGGAATTAAAGATAGAGCATTCACATCAATCAGTGTGACTCCACCTATAACTAAACTAAAGTTAAATATTGGATTGAAAAAAGATAAATCCTCTCAAACGAATCAATGAGATTTCAATCCTAATCAAAATAATATTAAATATTGGTTACAATTAAAGATAGGGCCCTTAAAACCAATCGGTGTGGTTCAACATCTAAGTAAATTGAATTTAAAAATTGGAGTGAATTAAAGATTAATCCAATCAAACCAATCAGTCTAACTCCAAAACCAAGCCAAGTAATTAATATTGGTTAGAATTAAAGGTAACACCAATTATTTCAAGCATTGTGACTCTATCTCTAAGTAAACTAAATTTACATATTAGTGCGAATTAAAAATAAATTAACTGAAACTTATCAGAATGACTCCAAAACTTTGCAAATTAATGTTAAATATTTTATGGAATCCTTCATAAAACCACTTATTCAAATCTTCTTGACTCCATATCTTAGTAAACTAAGGTTTAATAATGATTAGAATATAAGATAAGCAACTCAAACCAATTAGTGTGACGCTAAAAGAAAGCAGTTTAATGTTTAATATTGGTTGAAAATAAAAATAAAGCCATTTAAACCAATCACTGTGGCTCCACATCTAAGTAAAGTGGAATTAAATATTGGAGAGAACTAAAGATTTATCCCCTCAACTAAGAGAATAAAGTTTAATATTGGTTGGAAATAAAGGTAAGACCATTGAATCTAATATTTGAGACTCCATCACTAAGTAAACTAAATAAAAATTTTGAAAAGAATATAAGCTACGGCAACTTAAATCAATCAGTGTGAATTAAAAACTATGCAATATAATACTTAATATTGGTTGTAATTAAAGATAAGACAAATCAATTCAATCTTTGTGACCACAACACAAAGTAAAATAAAGCTAAACATTGGATGCAAAAAAAGATAAATCCACTCAAACCAATCAGTGTGACACCACAATTGGCAAGATAATGTTTAATATGTTTGGAATTATATACACCAACCCACACAATCAGTGTGACTCATTCTCTAAGTAAATTAAACTTAAATAATGGAAGGAAAATGTGATAAATCCACCCAAGTAACTATCTAAGTAAAATTAATTTAAATATTCGATCGTCTAATATTTAAATATTCGAATATCTAAGTAAAATGTGTTTAAATATTCGTTAAAGATAAATCCATTCAAAGCAATCAGTGTAACACTGAAACTAAGCAAATATTTTTTTAATATTGGTGGGAATTAAAGAGAGGGTCATTGAACCCAATCAGTTTGACTCCATCTCTAAGTAGACTAAAGTGATACATTGGAAAATATAAATCCAATGAATTTATAGGAAAAAAAATAAATCCATTCAAACTAATCAATGTAAATCTAAAACTTTGCAAAAGTATGCTTAATATTGTTTGGAATAAGCTATAAGACCACTCAATCCAATATTTGTGACTCCATCTCTAAGTAAAGTAAAGTTACATATTGATTGGAATTATTGAAAAATCCACTCAAAAAAATCAGAGTGACTCCAAAACTAACAAGATAATGTTTAATATTGGTTGAAATAAGAGATATCGCCATTCAACCTAATCAGTGTGACTCCACCTCTTAGTAAATTGAATTTAAAAAATGAATGGAAACAAAGATAAAACTATTCAAATGAATCTGTGTGACTCCAAAACTAAGCAAAATAATATATAATATTCGTTTGAATTAAATATAAGCCCATTAAATTGACTCTGTATGACTTCATCTCAAAATAAACTAACGTTATATATTTTTGGTAATTAAAGATAAATCCACTGAAACCAGTCAGAGTGACTATACAAAACTATGCAAAATGATGTTTAATATTGATAGGAATTAACGAGAAGACCATTCAACCCAATCTTTTTTACTCCATCTCTGAGTAAACTAAAGTTAAATCTTGGTTGGAATATCAGATAAGGCAACTCATACTAATCAGTGTGATCCCAAAACTAAACAAAATATCGTTTAATATTTGTTGATATTAAAGATATTTTCATTTAAGTCAATCAGTGTGACTCTGATTCTTAGTTAACTAGCTTTAATATTGGATGGTATTAAAGGTAAGGCTACTCAAAGAAATTAGTGTACCTTCAAAGACTAAGTAAACAAATGTTTAATTTTGAATTAATTTAAAGATAATGCCATTCAAACTAATCGGTGTGACTTCATCACTAACTTAACTAAATTTAATATGGGATATGATTAATGATAAGGTAACTCACACCAATAAGTGTAGCTCCAAATTTAATCAAACAAACATTTAATATCGGATGGGATTAAAGATAAGGCGTTTCAAACCAATCAGTGTGACTCCAAAATTAAAAAAATAATGCTTAATATTACATGGGATTAAAGATAAAGCAATTCAAACCTCAATCAATGTGCATGTACTATTATGTAAACGAAAGTTTAATATTAAATTGGATTAAAGCTAAGGCCAATCAAACCATGATAATTTAGTTTACTTATTTTTGCAGCCACAATGATTGGTTAAAGTTACCTTATATTTAATCCAATCTGATATTAAACTTTCGTCTATTTAGTGAGAGGTCACACTGATTGGTTTGAATGGCCTTATCTTTTATCTCATTGAATATCGAACATTTGTTTATTTAGTTTCTTACTCACTTTGATTGATGGGAGTGGACTTACCTTTAATCATCATATCCAATATTAAATATCAATTTAATTATTGATGAAGTCACACTGATTGGTTTGTATATCTTTATCTTTTTAATCCCTTTCAATATTAAACTTTAGTTTACTTAGTATTTGAGTCATACTTATTGGTTTGAATGACTTTATCTTTAATCCCAATTTAATTAAATCTGACTAATATTCAGATTGATCTGAAATGCCTGATCTTTAATTCCATCCAATATTAAAATATAATTTAAAAATTATATTAGTTGAATAATAATTAGAAATAAATTATGAAATAATAAGCAAATGATTTACTTTTAATACACAAATTTCCTTATAAATTCAGAAGAAAAATCAATCGTATTTTTCCATAAATAAATTGTATTATTACTGACGGTGACATTTTATTAAAATTCGAATAATTTATTAGGCATTGATGTAAAGATTGTCACTAGAGATTCATGGAGCTATGCAAGTAACTATACTAATTTTCTTTAGAATTACAATTAAAGTATAGTCACAAAATTAATAAAACGTCAGGACAAAAGTAACGAGCCGTCATAAAACCTTAGATTTACGTTCTTTAGATAAGGATGTTTAATTTCGAAGCGTGACGTAGGGCTTTTCATTCTTAACCTGTTTTTCCCTTTATGACTAATAAAATTCTGATAATTCCATAAAATGGCCATTTCAGTATAATAAGTGATTGCTAAGATAAAAATGTGAATCAACTTAGAGGAATAAAATATATTTAGTCTTCTGTGAAAATCCTTTTGAATAATATTTTTTTCGCTTAGAAAATTTAGGATTTAAAAAAATCTCAGCTACAGAGATGAAATAATATATACTAAAATATAGATGCTGTAGATAAATTTCACTATTATATTCATGGGATTAAATTTGTAATTTATACAGATCATGCTTCTGTAGTTTGTTTGAAATCAATCATACATCCTACTAGAAAATTGTCACTCAATCTTTCAATGTATGATTTTGAGAAAGGGTTCCACAAATTAATAAGCTGATGTGTTATCAAGAATTTTTTTTTCATTCTTTACAATTAAGGAATCATTTAAAGAAAATAAGATGTAATCAAAATAATGATAATATTTGTGATAAAACTTAAAGCACATGGAATTTCAACAGTAAAAAAGGAAGGGTTTGTATATGGAAAATATTATTTAATGAAACATAAAAATTTTGATCATATTGGAATATCATCAATTTTAAATTTATTGTTTCCTCAATATTATTGGATTAGTATTGTTGATGATATTAACAATTTTCTTAAACATTGTGAAAAATGTCAATTTAGTTAAGAAATATAGGCAAATGTGGTTTTCTTCAATTCTTACAAAATGTACAATGATGCATTTGAAATATTCTCCACTAATACTGGGTTTTAATTATTATAAATCAGCTAAAAATATTTGTTTATAATTATTCATCATGTCATTATATAAATTTGGACTTTTTCTTCAAAAAACATAAATACTGATATAAATTGCTGAAAACAAGTATTTAAAGTTCCTAATAAAATATTGAGTCCTGCTTTTACTGCGAGTCCTTTCTTAAAAAAACAAATACAATCAATTATTAACGTACATCTTCAAACAAATGCAGAACAAAAGATGTCATAAAATGAGATTAGATTCCAACCTTTAGATTTTGTATTATAAAAAGAGTTTCAATACTCGAATACACACCTATTTCCAATTATTCAGCTTGTTCTGAAACTTTAAAGAAACTCTCCGATGTAAATTTTGGGATTGTGATGAACCGAATGAGCTAACAAGGAAAAATTCAGAAATAATACATTCCACTAGATTAAGATATTTTAATCTATCAACTATGATATTTCACGTTGGAAACCAGACATACGAAAATTCCAGTGTGTCAAATTAAGGAATAATAATAAAAAAAGTAAATTTTAATGCATACAATGTGAGTTAAATTTTAAAAAAATGTTGAAATGTGAAATTTTGTTAAGAAAATGAATATAAAAAAACTATGATATTGTATTTCGATAGTAATTATTTTTCTGAAATGTGACGTTGAATTTCCAAATTATATGAAATAAGATTTTTGATTTTAACACTTTAATTCTTTAAAAATATGAATATTGTATAAATTTATCATCAAAACTGTTAATATAATGCTATATTTTCAGTTTACGAATTTTGTGCCTCATAATTTGTATGAATTGGATGTATATTTTTTCTGTTCGAATATAATTAAAATTGCTAAAAATTATGTTATAAGCTACTATTTTTATCTGAATTATGAGGATAATTGTAATGGGAAGAAAACAATTTTTGTATAAATGCAGTGCGAAGTTATTTTTTATAATGTATAATGAGTATATATATATTACTTTAAATTACAGCAATATTTATATTGAATTATTATTCCAACATTTTTTCGTGTTATCAACATGCTTATGCTGTCTTAATTAATGATGCGTTATCAGATTGAAAACTTTTCTGTTTTATTGTAATTTTAAGAATCCTCACATTACGTTATTGTAATATGAACAAACTTTATTTAATGCAGATATTCACTCTGTTTGTCAACTGATCATTCTACTAAATAAACCACCCACTATCTTCCTTTACTTTATAAATGGATCGATTATAAAGGTTAGGTCAACACTAGTTTGATCTTCCTTTGCGATAATGAATGTTTTTCAAGATCTGTTATAGTGAATGGTTATTTTATAAAGACGGAGTTTTTTTCGTATACTATATATATATTTAGCGCTTTTAAGCGACAATTAATTTTAAAATTGCCTGTACATCGAACTAGCTATAAAGTCTTGAAACATTTTTTTCTTATGTATATTTGCTTGTCAATAAATGTTAATTGAAGATTTTGAGGATTTAATGAACCTGAAGATGTAAATGATTATTTAAGTAATTTAAAATCTTTAAATTTACCTATTTAAAATAATTCAATAACTGTTTTGAATGAAGCAGAAAATCGTTGTCATAAAAACATAATCTCATTTGAATAGTTTACATATTTTTGGTATTATTATGTATTTTGGTTTTTTTCTATATAGGAAATATTATGAAGAATGAATATAGGCCAAATTGGCCTTTCATTCCAGATGTTTGCTTTTATTAAATACCAAAACTTAATCATTTATTTGTGAATTTCTTTTTTTTTTGTTATTTTATATATTTGATTACTAATATTGTTTTCATTTATTTTGTCTAATTTCTTTCTTCTTGCATTTCTTTGAAAACGACAGTCTTTCTTTGACATTTCCCACCTATATTTAGGAGTGAGGATATGTTGTATTAAATTTAAAATAAGTTAAGCTAACAAAATAAAGTTTCTTCGACAATGGAACCAATTTAATACATTTGCAATGTTATGAATATTTCCTTATTTTCCCCTCCATATTGAAGTCCTAAAACACAAGTATCAGAAAACTCCTAAGACCTTCCTTATAATTATAACAACCCCGTAGCATCCCCTACATAAGCTCTTTTCAGTAAGAAACACACAGAGATGGATACTAACACGGAAAGCGTTACATGTATCTTAACAGAAGGGAAATAATTTAACTTTATTTCTTTATTTTTATCTTTTCTTTAATGCTATTTGGTATGTATATGTGCCTTGAATTCACTGCCTGATGCAGACTGGTTCTAAATTATATAAATCATGAATTATATACATATATAGACTCAAAAAATACAAAACTAATTAAATCTAAACAATTATATATATATATATATATATATATATATATATATATATATATAATATACATATATATATATATATATATATATATATATATATATATATATATATATATTTTCCCCATAAAAAGGAGAAATTGCCCTTCATTTTGAAATAACAGAATGTCACATTTTGATTTTTAACCATAAAGTGGTTGTTTCTTTTGTTCCATTTGAGAACGTGACTACGCAACTTTATTACAAGTCTTATTGGCTTAAAATATCCGTTAGATAACGTTTCATCTACGTCATACTTAATTAATTATGAAGTCGTGGTGAAATGGCGTCGTAAATACGACTTGTCGACTAATTTGCTGCCTGCCTTCGAATTGCATTCTTCGAACAGCAGCAAACGACGCAAAGTTCATCATCGAACATTGTGAAGTTTGTCAAGGACTTCGTATATAAGGACCACATCGGTTTCAGAAATCGTTTTCATTCATTCAAGTCATTAATACGTTGACAATAGAACAGGAAAAAAGCAAACTGAAAAAGGCAAAACAAACCCTCCACTTTATAATTAGTTTCAATCGACAACAACAATTAAAATTTTCAAAAATTATACACAAATATACAAATATGATATTTCCCCCAAGAGATTTCTTGCCAAATCTACTGTTTGTTTTGATTATAGTGTTGCCAATTTGATTTTTTGTTGCTTTTCGGATTTTTTTCGTTGCCAGATATGTTTTTTTTTTCATGTTTTAAATTATTTTTGCATCATATATATGGCTCTTTTCAGTGGCAACAACATTTGAAAATTTTTTCAATTTGAAGTGTTTTTTCTAGTGTCAACTAGAAATTTTTATGCATACTTCTTAATTAAATAGTATTTTTTAATAAATCAACTATGATGTATATTCTTTTTTTTAATCAATGGAGTAAAAACAATTAAATCCTAATAGCCATTAGGCATCAGACAAAATCTTTTTTTTTTTTTTTTTTTTTTTTTGCAGTTTTACATTTGATAATAAGAAATTACATTGTAGCATTAATAGCTGACAATTTTTTACTAGCCAAAATAACTCTGTAGTTTAAATATAGTCACCCCATTTTATTTTACCATAGTAAAGTTTTAAATATTAGTTACACTGAAATAACAATTATGGATTTGAGACAAAAGAAGAAAATGGCGAAATAAATATCACCACAGAACTACTTGTAACCTATTCTAATAAAATTTAATGCAGTTTCTAGAACGGATGCATCAAACACAAAATATCATCTAATATATTCGACATGTCAGTTTCACGTCCAATGTTAAGTTCAATATTGTTATTTACTTATTTTTTTACCGGTTATTTTAGAGAGAAACCAAACACAATATAACAGATTTTTATTTATATTCCAATAATTTTTTTTCTAATGTCAGATTGTAGACAGTTACACAATTGCAACATAGTCCATTAATCTATTGTTCCCTGATACCTAAGGAACAGGCCAGAAACAGCGACCTCTTAGCGGCCAAGGTCCACCACAGGGGTTGGGCCACCATCGCACCTACACACATGCCATAGGGACCCGTTTATAGGGTAGGCATCATTCATACTTCATTTACACTCACAAGGAAAGGAAAAATACGGGATAGAAAGAGAGAGAAAGTACATCCTTGCCTGAACCGGGATTCGAACCCAGGACCTTACTATCCGTAGTCAGGCACGCTGACCACTAGACAAATTGACCAGCTTATTTCCAATAATACTTTTCTAGATTTTTTAGTTATTATGTAATTTACATTTTCCTAAAATACGTATTCACGTTCTAAAAACTTGCGCTTAACTTGGCGACGAAAATAAATCACAATCGTCATCGATTTAGCGGAGGGGAATATCCTACTAGTTCCAATTTCATTCATTAACCGACTCAGCGTCCGTGACGTATCTGTTACGTCGCAATAAACTGGTCGAAAAGCGGCTCATGACGGCAGGGATACGTCGAAACTATCCTGTTCGAAAGCGGCCTGCGACGGCAGAGATACGTCGCAGAATTTTCACCGAAAGCGGCCACGACGTATATTTTCACATAGTAGAAACCACTTATTTTTGCTTTCCCCCTAATCGATGGTTTGATTGATCGGTCTTAATCACTCAAACCACACATTTTGGAGACTTTTCTTTGAGAACTACAACTCAGCCTGAATTTTATGTCAAATATCTAAAATACTGATTATTTTTTTTTGCCAAGATTCAACTTTAAAATTTAATAATCTATAAATTTGTTGCTTTAGAAATAAAATAATGCAAGTTTATACATTATTATTTTTAATTTTAGTTCCTAAGCTAATTGAATTAGGCGATTTTATTACACAAAAATTTTAAATCCATATGTACTTTTAAATTACTAACGAGCTTGCCTTATTTTCTAAGTTGAATTTTAATAATTTCCCTGCTTATGCTAATTATTTCTTACATCTTAGTCAATTTAATTCAGTTTTTATTGTTTTTGACGGCATTTATTATCGACTAGTTATGACTGAAATAAACAAATAAATTTCGTAAATGGAAATTATTTAATTTCCATCGAAAGAGCTCATGGCTGTTATAGTAAATTCGATGTGTCCTCCATAATAAATAACATTTACCTTAATGACTAAAATTCATTTCATTTGCGTTTTTATTTTTGTGCATTAAGAAAAAATTTACTATTAAGTTTACTCTCTGCATATTGCTTTTTATTTCGTTATTACTTTAATTTCTTTTTACATACACTTCAAATGTTGATAATAAAACAGAAGTATCATCTTAAGGCAATAGAATAACATGATTGTCTCATAAGTGTGTAGCCAAGAATATTATACATGTGTTATTTCTTTTTAATGAAACATAATATTGAAAAATATAGCAACACTATTGACTGTTGCACCATATAAAGTCATTATTTTAATATATCAATATTAAAAAGGTACTATTTCTTAAAAATTGTACTATATTAGAAATTTTCTCGATTGAAAAATAAACTACAATATTTCTGATATTAGCTTTGCTCTGCTGTGAAAATCATTATATTCTATATATTTTTTTAATTTGCATACATGTAATAATTTTTCTACATTACGTAACGATAATATTTAATAAAATAAAATTCCTTACTAGAAATTTATTGCAGATTTAAAACGAAATAGATTTATGAGGAATATAAATAATCAAATTTTTAAACAGTAAACTGTTCAGAAGCAAAATAATGGAATTTTCTATTTAAAGATGAGCTAAGCTTTTTAATGCAGAAAATATTTTAGCTCTTTTATTTTAGAAGGTGTGTGAAATGGAATGATTCTATCGAAATTGTGGATTAGTGAATCGAAATCATATTAATGCTACAATCTAAGCAATTAAATTTTTAACCAACAGAAAATAATTATTTTATTATTACCAAATTTATTTTTAAAATAAGCAAATTATTAATACGCAAGTTTTACAAATCATTATCTTTTAACGCGATCCATATTAGGTATAAAAGAAATTTTTAAATATAATAATCTTAACCAGAGAATTTCTTTTTGTAAAATATGGTTGTATATTACTTAACTCTTCTTATTTGAATTAAAAATTAATTTTTCTGGTTTATCTTTGAAACATAAAATGGAATATTCCATATACAATTGATTCTGTTATTTTTATCTAAAAATATAATAAACGCATTTTATATATCAAATAAACTTCTTTTTTAAAAAATTAAAGTTTTGAAATCAAAGAACATTCACTTTGAAAAATCTGAATGAAATAGTATGCTAAAGTTATATGACTATAGAAATCATAGAATGTTTAAATTTAGTTGTATTGTTACAATCTGAAATAACGATTACAAGATATAGATGACATAAATATGATTGATTATATTAAAGGGACAAAATTGATTACAGAAATAAAATGAAATTCAAAATGAGATATTGGCTTAGAAATAAATTAATTAGCTGTTCAAATTATGTAAAAATTATTTATTTTCTTAAAATACATATGAATTTGAGCTCGCAAAATAATCATTGTTTATTATAAAATATAATATTAATACAATATTTCAATTCCTAGCTAATAATTTTTATGAGAATATGGTGTTATTTATTTGAGTAAAAATAAACCATATTAAGTAAAGTTAACAAATTCAGGGCAAACTTATAGTACATTAGTTATATGATGATCTAAAAATATAATTATAAAAAAAGATTCACATTATATATTGAATATTCATTAACGTTCATAAAACTGATCAATTTAGAATTAAAGGCATGCTCTGAATTTATAAAATAAACAAATAAATAAAAAAAGCAATCTTTCGATACCAAACATAACTTTTTCGCCTTAAGTAAATTTGTGAAAATTTAAAACATTAAAGTTTTTCTAAACTAGTAATACGTAAATATTAAGAATAGAAAAATAAATGCTTATAAAAATTTTTGTTGTTTAGATTTTCAAGTCTTAAGTATATATCCTCTGTCAATTTAAATAATGATTATCTTTTCAATTTTGATAATATTTTACGATTTTTATTCTTGATATATAACTTTGTGATATTCATTATATTGAAAACATAATACTGTTTTAGCACATTTTGTATAAATTTTTTGTACGCTGGCTCCCATTTCAACGACCTTACAATATATAGAGAAATACTTGCATTTTTTATACGTAAAAATTCATTTGAATTTCGAAAACATTTGAGATAATTTTTAAAAAAGGAACTATATGATTAAATTCAAATTTTCAGACCTAACTTTAGATTTAGATATTTATTTGTTTAGTTATTAAATCGTTTATTAATGTTAATGTTAACAATACAAAATAACAAAAACTGAAATAAAATTATTCTTTCAAAAAATAAAATGTAGTTGAAATGCAATCAATGATATTAAATTTGAATTATAAACGCAATTTTTGAAATTTTCTGTTTTCAGAATTTTTAAAATTCAAAATAAATTGCTGTTTGGAAATTTTCTATCCAAAATTCTAGCTTACTTAAAAAAAAGAGAATATTTATAAAATTGAAAATTTTTAAAGGATTCCTGTAATCTTCTATGATTTTATAAGCAAAACTTGCTGTGTATCATTTTGTTTCTATCATATTGATACTACAATATTTTTTGTTATGCAGCAGTAGTTATAAATAGCTCCTATAGTATTCAAACATTTTTCACTTAACTATTTCCTTTCCTTAAAACCTTGCGAAGATTTTTATCACAGATAGTTGAATAGGATGAGGTATTAAATTTATATTCTCTACAAATTTTACAAGTATTCGACTATTAACAGTACTGTTTCAAACAGCTTCCCATATATCCCCTGTATATACATCGACACTTCGTTTCAATGAAGATAATTCATTGCACATGTGGTTTCCTGTGTGGTTAAAGATGTTTTCATTTAGTTACAGATGGAATGAAAGGGGATTTTAATGATTACTCTTGTTGAAGTAGACATGTGAGAAACTGCTTTTTCTAACCATGATTCATTCCAGATATATGATAATTACATAAAGGTTTTGCAATTTGTAATACAGTAAAATATTACTAATGCAAGAAATTTTCATAAAAATATTTTTATAATGGAGTAATAATAGCCTCTTAGCATTTTATTATATATTATGTGATGTAAAATTAAATATGAGTTCAGTAAAAACTAGTTATAAATTTATAAGTTTCTTTCGTACAGTAATTTTGCAAAATTAAGTTGTAATGATTCTTTTGTTTTTATTTATAATTATACATAAAGTTCATTTCATAAACGCTAGATTAATATTTAAAAAATAACTCGAGTAATGCACTTGTGAAACCAAATATTCCATTTATATTGAAATAAATTAAATGTAACAGTTTAAGATTCTTATTAGTACATGCACTGATATATATTTCAATTCAGATTGACAAATGAAGTTAATTTTCATGTATTGTTGCAAAGGATATTTTATCTAAGGTTGTTCTGTTACGAGTAGAAAAAATTAATTTAGCAAATAAATTTGGGCTTTAATGCTTTTAAATAAAAAAAAATTTATCTATGAATAAAAGAGCATATGTAATATATATTTTTATATAGTTCTGCTAAAAAAATTAAGTAAATTAATAATTTTAATATATTTCTTAATTCATTTAGACTGTTGAATTATAGAAGCGTATAAATAATCTAAATCAGCCTTGCTATGTGTGCTGAAAGTATTATAATATTGAAAGGGTTTGAAAAATATTTATTTACTTGCATTAAATAAGTAAGTTTCTACTTCTGTAACTTTTAAAATGGAATAAATGAGACTTCATAACGTTGCTTGAAGTACATTGCTAACTTTTTTTTTATCATTTAATGATATCAATTGTTCGCCTTCATGTTACATATCCTCTGAGCTTATAGGCAACACACCAACTCTTTTATTAGTATAAATTACTAAATAGCAGTATATACATTTCAAATCACTATTATGAGGTCTATCAAAGTGCTTAACTCCAAGAATTGATAAAAATGTATTTCCAGATGAAAGTAAATATATAATAAGGACGGAACACAGCAATCTCTCTCTCTTCCTCTCTCAAATAATTTAAAGTGATTAGGAAAAAAATGAGGTGTTTAGGAAAAGCTTTCCTAAAAAAAGGTTGTCACATGTATTGAAAAAGTTTAATTTAAATTCTTTTGAGTTTCAAATTTATTTTCTAATTCACCAGATTGCTTCCTAATAATAGAAAATTATTTTGAGTTAATGAGAATAAGTATATTGAATACTTAACATATGTGTTTTAGGCAATTTATTTTTCGTCCATCACTTGGAATTCTTTTCGATTAAAATGCAACTTTAATTTAATAAATATCTTATTAAAAATATCTAAATATTTTTTAATATGAAATAAATAAATTGTAAAAGCAATAAATGATTTTATAATATTGTTTTAGAATGTAAATATATAAGAAATATCATAAATAAGAAAGTACACAATCTGCAAATATAATGTGTTAAAATTTCTTATGCAGAACAATGTTAATGCTAGTTTATCTACATGTATTTGGCATTACATAGTCTTATTTTAATATACAATAATACAGAAATGAAAATTAATGCTTTTTTTTGTAAATATTTAATTTTCTTGGTCTAAAAAACTTTTCCAAATATTTAAATATCAAGTGAAAGTAATTTTTCAGATATAGTATAAACCAAGAACATTACACACATTTGTTCACAATGTTATGCAAATTTTCTAATGTTTTCTTTAATCGTTTAAACTCAAAACATTTATAGATGAATAAATTAAAAAGCTTTAATTAATGTTTTTGAAAATAACATTAAAAAAATTTAAAAATAATTAAGCCTTTTATTTTCAAATAAACACCACACTAATTGCTACATAGATGTATTCATATAAAGTAAAAATTTGTTGGGGTTAAGAAAAATGTAATGTGAGAAAATGTATTTTTACTAACATTATTTTATTTTATCGTAATAAAAATTTGAAAAGCTTCTGTGTCTCATTCAAAAAGGGAAGTTACCATTATACAGAATATAATAAATATACAAGAAAATGTGACTTTCTTAATTAAACTGCGTAAGAAATCTAAAACATCATAATTTGTGGATACCGTTTTTCTTTGAATTTCATATTATTTACCTAAAAACGCTGAGGAATATCTTCAATCATTTTCAATTACACAAAAAAACATTTATTTATTACTAATTTTTGCTTTTTAAGTTTCATACAAAAATAAGATATATGTTTTCGTTTTAACCACTTTTACTGGGATGTACAATCTTTCTGGCAAATGCATACAGCTCTAGATAGGGTAGTTAGTGGTAAGTGACATCCCCTCCCTCTAAATTGAGTGATGTGACAGTTTTCAGGGGGGTAGGAAATGTTCCCAATGAGAATGGGAAACAGTCGACGATTTTTGTATAGTTTAGGAAGGTGGCTGTGGAATGAAAAAGAAGTACATCTGGTTTTAAAGAGGAAACATTTTTCGCAGATTCTTGAAATTTTCTGAGCCGCTGAGTCGGTTAATAGAATTCTAAATTAATATAATTCGATATTTATAAACAATCTGTTTTAAATCTTAAGACTAATACCTCGATTACTTTAAAATTAAAAACTGTGCTTATAATTAATATAATGCATATTGATCTGCATTGTGTTTCTGTTATAACAAAGAATCAAATTAATTATAAGAATTCAAATTATGAAGAGTTGTTGGTTTCCAATAGCCAGTCTAAGATTTTTGATTTTCAACTCTACAAAGTGTGGAAGTGATATCGCTTTTTACCTATTGGCACTCCTAGTAGACGTGCCTTTGTCATCTCGAAAATGAGTACTCGTAATTTAGAATCAAGCACCAAAAGATGATTCTCATACTTGGTATACCACCCTAGGAGGTATTATTTCACTTGGAGGACATTGGAGGCACTACATATTTCCCGTGCCCCACCACCCTTACTGAACACCACTGAATTCCGGCTGAGTCGGGATACAAACCTGATAACGGTAACGAGACGACGTAGTTAATCAAGCAACCGCGCCTCTGTAAGCATCGATTTAGTTAAAATAATGACTAGAGGTTTTATAATTACAACAGTTTTTTTTTAATTAAACTTAATTAAATTATGAAAATAATTAAAATAATGACTAGAGGTTTTATAATTACAACAGTTTTTTTTTAAATTAAACTTAATTAAATTATGAAAAAACAGGCACCTCTATAGCTAAATAATTTATTGATTCAAATCTATCGCATAAATGCCAGGACTATTCAGACCCTGTTGTATTTTCTCATCGTTGAAAGCAATTTCTCATGTACTAACCAATAAGCATCGACGCCAAATATGTAATCCCCATGATTGGACAAAGAGTGGAGGATGACGTAATCTTCCACTGTTGATTTCAGCTTCTTTCGTAGTTTATTAACATCTTTCGGAGAGCAAACTACATCGTTGTTTCCAGAATAAAGTCCCACAGGTGTAGTGATTTTGGAAAGGTCATATTCCGGTGGTGTACTCTGATATATAAAAAAAATATTTCACTGTTATACAGAAGGGAAATGCATATAACAAAACATACAATGCTTTAATAAATTTATACACATGGTATTTAATGTTAGAGCATTATAGATGTAAATGAAACTATGGCAGTTTAATCCTTAGATACATAAAATTGAGGATTAGGTGACATCAGTGATGTTTGGTGACATTTGAGAGAGCCACTAATTTTTCGATCTATATTTGATTTAGCGGGATTCAATGGGTTATTTCTTTTTAGTCACTTTACATTTGTCCAATTTTTAAAAATATTTTGCTTTTGTGATTTACACAGTTTTCTTCATGGTATATGTATGTATCTACCATTTTGAGTTTACCATTCTTCTTGTTTTTGCTTATGCCGATTCTTGGCGATAGTCATAAAAACGTCATTTGCGGGTAGCAACACTTTGGTGACAAGCATCAACATTTCATTTAGACTTTAGCAATACTTTTGAAAATAATTTCGCTATCCGTATTACGTATACCACGATTTTACCTGTGTAATAACAGTATAAGGGCTCCATGTTTCTGTAAAACACACACAAATATGTATAACTTTTTAAATTATATTTACAATAACATTCAATATTGAAAGATATTGATAAAAGATTACGTTTTTAGTGAATTATAGCAAAATGCGAAGTTAATTATGTTATATTTATGCTATTTCTCTAAGCTATTTAAGAATTTTTTTCTGAATTATAATTTAGTGAAATAATGAAACTGATCGAAATTAAATTCTTAAATCTTACAGAAAAATAAATTTTTCTCTTGATTTGATATTTCATCACAAAATTACCTTGATTAGAATTCTAATACTATTCACAGCAGAGCGTAAAATACAATAATTGTGTTTAAATAAAATAATCAAATGATAAATCAATGTTCGATAGAATGCCACCAATGATGATCTTCAAACTATTCGGATAATAATATAATTTTTGCATAGATAATGAAATGTATTGGCTCCTCCTTTCTTCCAATTATGATCAGGAATAAGCTTTATAGTTTTAATTTCTCGGGAGAATGTGGTAAATAATCTTATGCACATGATAAAGTAAGGATATTTTTTCTCATTTTATTTAAAAATCATGAGAGTTCAGATAATAAATTTTGATTACCTGAACAATTAATTGTTAAGAAATTTTCATTTTTTTATTTCTCAAAACACTTTTTATAACCAAATCGTACATAGTTAAAGTTTTTGAAACAAGCGATGCAGATGTATACTGATTGTCTACTTTTATTGCACACTTGTTTCCATGAATTGATTTCAGTGAATTTTCAACAAATTAATGAATCTATTGTAAATTAGTTGTTTTCTTTACTTTTCCAATATATGTAAATCCAAAAACTAAAGAATATCAAGTTGAATAGTTCTTAAATATGAATTTAACTCCACATTTGTGCTTTTCGGTTTTAATATACATTATTTAATATACATTTGTTCCAAACTCGTTACAGCTGCTGATCAATCGCACATCTAAAGAAGTTGTATAATGAACTACTAGGATTTCCACCTTTGAACACTACAATGGGTGGAAGTGATGGTACTTTATATGGTGGTGGAAGTGATGGTACTTTATATTTATATGGTGGGGTACCTAGTGGATATGCCCTCACAGCCCCGAAAGGGGATCTTCATGATTTAGAAGAAGGTACCAAGCACAAGACCCCCAGATTTGGCCTGTCATCTACAGAGGTATCATTTCACATGAAAGGCATTGCGACCAAGAAATTTTTAACGAACCTCAACTTACATTAGTGAAAACGACGACAATTCTATTGGATCAGGAATTAACGAACTCTTTCAAAGATGTTTAATAATAATGTTTTCAGTTTTCAATAAATTATTTCCATAGCTAGCTAATGTGTTTAAATACATCCATATATACTACTGGCCATTAAAATTGCTACACCAAGAAGGCGACATGCTACAGACGTGAAATTTATACGAAAGGAAGAAGGTGCTGTGATATGCAAATGGTTAGCTTTTCAGCGCATTCAGACAAAGCAGGCGCCAGTAGCGACATCTATATTGTGTTTAAATGAGGAAATTGTTCAGCCGGTTCCTCATACACAAATTGCATTTGAACGTTGTTGCCTGGTGAAACGTTTTTGTTATTCCTCGTGTAATAAGGAGAAATGCGTACCAGCACGTTTTTGACTTTGATAAAGGTCGAATTGTAGCGTACCGGAATTGTGGTTTATCTTATCGCAGTATTGCTGCTCGCGTCGGTCGAGATCCAATGACTGTTAGCAGAATATGGAATCGATGGGTTCAGGATGGTAATACGGAACGCCATGCGGGATCTCAACGGCCACCTATCACTAGCAGACGAGAATACAGGCATATTATCCGCATGGCCGTAATGGATCGTGCAACCACGTCACGAGCCGTGAGTCAAGAAACAGGGTCGTTTGGAAGACAACAAGTGTCTGCACGAATAATTCGACGACATTTGCAGTAGCATGGACTCTCAGCTCGGAGACCATGGCTGCGGCTTCCCTTGACGCTGCGTCATAGACAAGAGCGCCTTCAATGGTGTGATCAACGACGAATTTGGGTGCACGAATGGCGAGACGTCATCTTTTTAGATGAATCCAGGTTCTGTGTACAGCATCATGATGGTCGCATCCGTGTTTGGCGGCAGCGTGCATTCGTCATCGTCATACTGGCCCATCAACTAGCGTGATGGTATGGGGTGCCATTGGACACACGTCTCGGTCACCTTTTGTTCGCATTGACGGTGCTTTAAACAGTGCACGTTACATTTCTGGTGTGTTACGACCCATCGCTCTACCCTTTATTCGAGCCCTGCGAAACCCTACGTTTCAGCAGGATAATGCCGACCGCATATTTCCGGCATTGTACGCACTTTCCTTGATACGGAACATGATCGGCTGTTGTCCTGGCCAGCACGTTCTCCAGATCTTTCATCAATAGAAAACGTCTGGTCAATAGTTGCCGAGCGACTGGCTCGTCACCAAACGCCAGTCACTACGGTTGATGAAGTGTGGCAACGTGTTGAAGCTGCATGGGCATCTGTACCTGTACATGCAATCCAATCTCTGTTTGACTCAATGCCCAGGCGTATAATTGCTGTTATTATTGCCAGAGGTGGTTGTTCTGGGTACTGATTTCTCAGGATCTATCCAGCCAAATATTTTGAAAATTTAATCACTTGTTATTTCTACTATAATATATTTGTCCAATAAATATCATTTTATTGTCTGCCTTTCTTCCTGGTGTAGCAATTTTAATGGCCAGTAGTGTAATTTTTCTTGTCTTCAAACCTTAAGAAATCTTTGCCTGCTCATATCTCTCTTAAAAAACGTTGTATGATTAAAGCACATTTCAAGCACAATATACAATAAATATGTACCACAGACTACAGCATAGTGTAAATGCTAGATCTTCGAGATTTATATGAATGTATAATATTTATGTGGTTACGTTTTCTAATTCTGACAACATGTAGAAAATAAATGTAGACATTGAATTCCACTACAGCAATATCCTTTATCCAAGTATGTTTGCATAAATAATTATTTCGCTGTCTTTTAATAACTATATTAGTGTTAGTAGTAATTATATTCAACATTTAGTTATCATAAGGCGAATTCCTATGTTCTGAAAAATTAGATTTTTTCACTTTTACTTAACACATTTATTTATTTTATTAAATTTCAATTGCAATTTCGGGTATTGTTGGTGTTTTTTGGCCATGTTAATTTCTTTTTAATTTTAGATTATCTTTTTTAGATAAAAGCATTAAGGTTCTTTTATCCTTATCCTTCTATTATATTTTTACTTTTTTCCATAAATTCGGATTAATGGAGTAAATTAAACCTCAATTGTGGTGGAAATTGCAATACAAGCAATTTTATGATTTTATACATATATATATATATATATATATATATATATATATATATATATATATATATATATATATAGATAGATAGATAGATAGATAGATAGATAGATATAGATATATATATATATATATATATATATATATATATATACGAGGGTCACTCTGAAATTTTTGAGATACAACAAGGTTTTTAAAGTTATACTTGCAAAATTTTAGATTTGTTCAAAGTAGTCTCCTCCATCATAAATGCACTTTTGTAGACAAATTTTCACAGATTAAATGCCTCAAGCCATTCATATCTTGAAATAGATGAAAATATGCATTTATAGCCACATCAATCTCTTCTTCTGAATGAAAACGACGTCCACGTAAGTTCATTTTTAGATTAAAGAATAACCAAAAGTCTCACATAACTTGATCAACTGAATACGGCGCATGTTCGATCACTTTATTTTGTTTTTGTTTAAGAAACGCAACTGTTAATTCGGCTGTATGTGAAGATGCATTTTCATTGTGAAGCATAAGTCCCTTAACATTCAGTTCTTGTAGAATTTCTGGAAGACATTTAGTGGTATATCAGTTTGCTGTTACTGTCTTCTGCCCTTCCATCTTGAAGCCTTTGACCAATGCCGTACTTTTGAAGAAAACGGCATACATCACATTTTTCAGTGCACGTTGTTTTTTCACCATTGTCGGCGTGGGAAAATCTTCAAAGACACATATTTTGCTTTCTTAACGTGTTGGAACGCCAAGAAACGGTATTTACGTTTCATTACCTGTTGCAATTCTAGAAATGGTGCGGTGGCCACCATCATTTAACAATTTAAGAGTTTCTTTACTATTTTCCAAGATTAATGCCGACGGTGGCCTTCCTGTGTGTTCTTCATCCTGAAGAAAATTGCGACCACTTCTAAATTCTCTAAACCATCTGAATACAGTAGCACGAGCTGGAGATTCATCACCAAATGCTAATTGCAACCGTTGAACGCATTCTTCTTGATTTAATCCTGCTTTAAAATCGTAGAAAATCATAGCGCGAAAATGCTCTCGCGTCAACTCCATTTTCTCTTGTGTTTAAAATTTATTCTACGCTAAACAAGTTGAAGTAAGTCAATAAAAAATTGTCTTCTGTGTTAAAATACTTCGTATTTTAAAATTAAACCATTGTTTTTATTTTGTAAATTCTCGTTTGCGCGTATCTCAAAAATTTTGAGTAAGCCTCGTATATATATATATATATATATATTAAACTTTTTCTCCGTATGTATAGATAATGAAATAAGGAAATAAGGAAACTAATTTAGATTTCTTACCACATAGTATTTTTAAATTACCTGATTATAATATTCCATATTATAGCTTTTATAATCGTACATTTTGAATTTCCCAGAATGCATCATCTGCAATAAATAACAAAAATATCAACATATCATGAATTTCACTATAAAAATTAAATTAATTTAAAATTAAGGTCAAAATTGGCCTTTTGAGATTACTCATCTCTTTACCTGAGAGTAGTGAATAAACGCTTTCGTTGAATCCCCTGCAGGATAAAGATTAAAGTACACAGGAAGCCGTGTCTGTTAAACAAAAATGGATGATGATTTAGCTCAGTTAAATTACAAAAGCACAAACATCAAACTCTGATAATAAATGCAAAATACAACTTATAACTGAATTCAATTTTGTATTCATATTGAAGTGCATTTAATATAATTTATTTAAACAATGCATTGTACTCTATCAAATCTGGAAAGCAAAAACTCTCTCTTCTTTACTTCAAGATTCATTCCTTTATCAAAATTCTTGAAAATTGACCATTTATTTCAATTTAAAATTAGTAATGTTAACCTTTTTAAAAACATACTTGTTTTCTTATACTTATAACTCCATTTATTTTTTTCTTATTTTATTTATTAGTAATCCTATTGTTGCTCAAATATCATCTTCTGTACTTTTATGATATGGAAAACAAATGCAGTGAATCGAAAAATGATCATTTTTAATTAAACAATACCAATTTTTTACAAATTGATTAATGAAAAATTATAAACTTATTAAAGTCTGTTTATAACTTGTAATTTATTTCATAACACTTTTAGACATTTTAATATTATTTTATTTGCTTAATGAGTTTCATTCTAATTTATTTTTCTGAAAAATTATTAATTGTAACAATTAGACGTGTTAAATTTATATTTCAATATCTACAGAAATCAAAGGAAAGAAAAGTTTTCTCAAGTCTTAAATTAATTGGCAAGCATAAATAATTATTGTAAAATGTGATTTAAAAGGATGCATTATATTTTTTGAAGAAATGAATACTATTACCATTTGTAATTTTCTATTGTTATTATCATTAAGAACTTTCTTATAAACTTTTATAATTATGCTCTATTTATTAATTTGTAAAAAACGAACATCAAATTAGAAAAAATATTAAACATTTTTTACTTAAGATAAGGAAGCCTTATTTTAAAATGTAAAGTAAGGTAACAAAAATTATTTATGATGCGGATAATGTTTTTTTTATTATATAATAGGATTTGGAATAGTAAATAACGTCATATAACATCATGATACTTAAAACTAATATTTTTTAAGATAGTTGAATAAGAGTTGATGCAAACTTTTTAAATATTTGTAACCATTTCAGCAAGAAAAGGAAAATATCAGAAGTTGAATGAAGAACTTAAAATTATACTATAATCTAGTTTTATTAAACTAGGTGTTATAGTAATTTTAAAAACATATGAAATTTTTTATTAATTCTAACTACAATTTAGTGCAGTGAATAAATCGAAATGTTCTGTTTGAAAAAATGGCACAAAATGTATTGAATTATTTTATGTAACTATTTAGAGAAAAACATATGAGACAAATATGTTAAATATTCTGGATGGAAAAAGCGATGTTCTCACAGCATAGTAAGCTCTGTACCGACCCAGCTGAAAATCCTTCTTGTCCACGAATAGTGGCTGATGACGTAGAACAGGATGTGTTCACAATTTCTTCCGAGAGAACCGCTTGCAGTGAGAGACAGGGTCTTAAGCTTGTTAGATACTACTGAATTATAAGGATCCAACCATTTTCTGGCTTGCGATTTCAAAACAACGTTTTCCCCATAGTTCATTATGAAATCAAAGGCACTTCATGCGCCAAAAAGCAGGATTTAATCCAAACATTTGAATTAAAAAAATTTAGGAAATTTGATATTTTTAAAAGCATTATTTTATTTTAAAAAATCTCTCTCTTATTGGTTCCATAAGTCAAGAAGACTTTTTATCAGTTCCACCATTACAGAACCTCTCTTCTTTAAACTATATCTATTATTTAAACCATCTTATTGTGAATTTCGATTTAAATTTCATTCTTCCCACAACTTTTCATCAAATTTGCAATTTAGATTCTCGTAACGATAATTTATTTTAGGTAATTTTTGTAATTTGAAGCAATTAATAGAAACTCACTAGAATTGAACTAAAATGTAAAGACGCAGAATTAATCATCAATATACTTATGTATTGAAATACTTTTCCCCAAACGAAGCAATAAATATATAAAAACATTAAAAAATCACAAATTATTACTTATAATTTGTGATTTTTAATGACATATAACACTACATATAATACTTTTTTAAGAAATACAATAAAGTATAAATAGTGTCACTTTTTTTTTCAGGCCCAATGTAGCCTAGTGGTTAGGGCATAGATCTTTCTGTCCAAAAGGGTGGAGTTTAAATCCCAATGCCAAAGACCCAACGACTATACATGCTAATCTATGGAATCGAAAATCCTATGGTGTCATTGAGCATTTACCACAGGTGTAATTTTCTAAAGAAAATGTCTTCCCCCTTCAGATCAACTTTCAATTTGAGGGAGAGGATCCTCTGGTGGTGTTATCTATCTGAAGAGTTTAGAGCAAATTCCTACTTTCACCTTTGTATTGCTCTGGTTAAAAGAAAGACCCACGCTTCTGACATAAATTGGCATAGCCAACGGCATAGCTGGCTTGGCTTGTCCAAGAGTGTCAAAAGTAACAACTTTTTTTGTCGTGTCTATGATAGTTGTATCGAATAAAGGCATGAGTTCTTATAACGGCTTATGCCGTTTCTTCAATGTTTTTGGTGCATATTTCTACCAATGATGGCAAAATTCCGATATTCCTTAGGTCAACACTTATAGTTGACAGGCAAACACGTGTTCTGGTGTCAGCAGCGTGTTTGGGCAGTTATCACTGTACTTGCAGACTAGTCTGCCCTCTCTGTCCATCTTCATGGCTCTTGGATGTTTGCTTGTAAGCCAGATAGTAATTTTCGCTGTAATTCTATCAGTATCCGCATTCCAATGATGGTGTTTTATCGAAAATGAATTCTCGTATTATGAGGAAAATATATTTAAAATAGATACTTTTATGGCTATTTCTCTATAATGTACATAAATGGATAAATAATTCGCTGAATGCCATTAATGAATATAGAACTTACTGATTAAGATTCTACATCAGAAGAAAGACATTAAATTTGTTACAAAATATGTATACAAAATGCCTTTTTCTTAAAAATGGTAATCTGGTATCCTTTCATCTCCATATTTATCCTTCAGAAGGTTTCTTTTTTTTTACTCCAAATACCACAGAATATATGGACTTCACATAACAATCAACATATTAAAACTATTTGGTTGTTCAGAAAGTAATTTCATTTTTTCCCGACCGAGGATTTAATTGTATTTTTTGCACCCAACTTCATACATAAGCCGCATAATTATTATATGCTCTGAGAACCCTAATAGCAAAGTTTGTGTGTGAAAAATTCCAATTAATTCTACGCAGTAGTTTTTGGTTGGTGTCATTTTAAAAATGGAGAGCGATAATCAGCATTTCCGACATATCTTACTGTTTTACTACAGAAAGGGTAAAGATGCTGTTCAAGGCAGAAAGAAATTGACCGATGTGTATGGAGAAGGTGTTGACAGTACGACAGTGCCAGAACTGGTTCGCTAAATTTCGATCCGGAAATTTTGATGTCGAAGATCACCACGTTCGGGAAGGCTGGTTGAAGCTGAGAAAGACGCCACAAAGGCATTAGTTGATGCGCATATCCTGGAATTATCCTCGGAGCTCGATGTATGTGTTCCTCATGCTCTCACAGAGAGAAATCTGTGTCGCCGCATTAATGTCTGCGATTCACTTCTCAAACGTCATGAAAATGATCCGTTTTTGAAGCGCATCAATGGGGATGACAAATGGGTTGTATACAACAACGTCAAACGCAAGATGACATGGAGCAAAAAAGATAAACCATCAGAAACCATTTCCAAAACCAATATTTACCAAAAAGAGGTGATACTGTCTGTTTAATAAGATTTTAAAAGATTTTTTTTAAAAAGCTTTTAACGGGGAACACAACGATTAATTCGGAAGTCTACTGTCTTCAGCTGGACAAACTGAATGATGCAATTCAACAGAAAAGACCAGAGCTAATAAGCAGGAAATGTATAGTGTTTCATCAAGACAACGCGAGACCTCACACAAGTTTGATCTCTCGCCAAAAGCTTTTATAGCTTGAATGGGATACAATGCCACACCCAACATATTCTTCAGATCTGGTTCTATCGGATTATTATTTGTACCAGTCACTCCAAAATATTTAGACGGTAAAATCTTCACCTCAAATGAGAAGGCCAAAAATCACCGTGATCAGTTTTTTGCCAGCAAAGAGCAAACATTTTTTTGCGGGTGGAATTATGCAACTACCAGAGAGATAGCAAAAGGTGTTGGACCAGAATGGTCAATATATAATTTAATAAAGTATTTGTTTATTATACGAAAACTGTCTTTTATTTACACAAAAAAATGAAATTTTTTTTCCGAACAACACAATATAATTACCTTGAATTTTATTATCATTTAAGAATTTTATAACAACGCAATACTTAAGAATATTATTGAATAAATATATGTTAAGAAATAAATAATATGTGCATACATAATCTTATGTATTTTCGCTCACGTCAATAATTGTTATTCGAATATTGTACAAGTTGAAATAGCCACAGAATGTTCAGTGCTCTGGCGTTTGTTCAACAGCTCGTGGGTTCGATTTCTCCCTCAAGTTTTGATGCTTTTGCAGCTCGAAATTCTCTTTAAGCAGTTAGGATAAATTGACCGTTGCATGAAAATAATCTTTAAGTGGAAAAAGTCAAATTAAAGTATGCTAATCCTATCAGCATCATATTTACGATTACTTATCAAATGTAAAGCTGTTGTTCCTTTCATTCCACTTGAGATTATGACTACGCCACTTTATAACGATTCTCATTGGTTTAAAATATCAGCCAAGATGGCGTATAATACAGGATGCCAAATTCTGAGTAAGTAAATTTTCTTATGTATCTGGCAACCTGGTTTTTATTACGTCACACACATGAAGATCTATAAACGTTATGTATATATTTCTATTTTGTCAACCTTACTATTTACGTCATCGCACACATCACAATACTTCATTTTGGCAACAATTCTTCATCACCAAAAAAAATTCAGAATTTCGAATCCTGGAATGTAGGCCATTTAAGCCAAATGTCCATGATGTCAAATAATGCTTCATCCACGTCACACATCGTATTGTGATGGTGCCGTAAATCCCAATTGTTTTTTTTTCTTTCTTTTGGTTGCCAACTTTTAAATTACATTCTTCGAGCGGTAGCAATCAAAGTTCGTCATCCAATGTTTGTAAACATTGTCAAAGTGCATTTGGTTAATAAAACGATTTCTTGTATAAGATCAAGTGTCTTAAAGCGTAGTAATAAATATATTATTAGTATAGAATTTATATGATACTAGGGTAACTTAGAGGGGAGTTACAGTTTAAAATAGATTCCTAACCACTATGCCTACAGCGGGATTTGAATCCACGATATAAATGATATATATATGAACACATGACATATTTGATATATATATATATATATATATATATATATATATATATATATATATATATATATATATGAGATATGGAGTACCTGATGACGCACCTCTACTCATAACATCATCAAGTGCTTGCTACTTCAACAGCGATCCTGGTGTTAATGGTTAAAAAAGAAACTATAGATGATAGGTGAAGATGGTCATGTTAAGACTTACTTTAAACTTTAACGGTTCCGAAATATAAATGTTGTATTCACAATCCTATTTTGTAATTATAATTGTAAATGACTGTAAAAATGTTTAATATAATATAGTTAAAATGCAAATTCGTTGTATTATTAGTGTATTAAACTAATCCACATGGAGGCCCTGGCCAATTACATTTTTATTTCAAATATATTCCGAAGAGATTTGTTTATCATTCGCGCTGAAATTCTTCTACCACCACCGAATCACTGACAAGTTGAAGAGGGCCTGTTTCTGGTTTCGATTTATGTATTTTCCTGCATTCACTGTTTTGGATTTCTACTTTGAAGAGGGGTAAGTCACTCTTATTTTCAAAAAGTTTCCAAGTGATATAACTGAAATCGCACTTGCACTGAAGATTGAAAAAAGAGAAAAAATCAAACTTTTTCACAAGCTGTTATTTGGCGAAGAAGGTGATAGATTAAACCGTTATCGAATAAGAAACTTTCATTGTTTTGATTTCAAAAAAGGGGGATGCAAATTTTAAGCCTAAATTTGTTGATATTACAGCAACTTTTTCTTTAGTCGAACTAATTTCGATTGCTAACATTTTGAAAATCGATATTAATGGAACACCACCTGTGTGAATTGGCAGAAAGAATTTTATTATTTCTTTCTGATTTGTGTCTCTTCAAGAAAATGTAAAAAATTGTGAAATAACTAATGATGAAACTGAAGCGATTCCAAATTCTACTTAGTCGAATGTGCAAAGCGATAGTGTTTCTTTTAATAATAATGGACATAAAGTGTATGATAATCATATTTCTGATGCAAATTCTTTTCATACAAGATTGCCATTTAATTTCAATGATATTGATTATTTAGTTTCTAGGTATACTGGGGAGAAAAATGAAAATGTCAAATTGTGGCTTTAGAAATGTGAAGCATTTGCTATTTCATTTAATCTATCAGATATTTAAAAATTTATTTTTTCACAAAGAGTAAGTGGAATTGCGTTCTTATTTATTAAAAACGAAAGCAATATTCATTGCTACTCTCAATTGAAAATCGTTTTAATTTCGGAATTTGGTGAACGAATTAATTCAGCAGAAATTCATGAATCGTTGAAAAATTAAAGATAAAGAATCAATATTTGAATATTCTTTAATTGTGATAGAAATTGCCAGTTGAGCTCAACTAGATGCTATGACTCTAATTCATTATGTAATTCAAGGCATTAATGATCCTCCCCAGAATAAAGCAATCTTGTATAGTGCCACTAATTTGATATAATTTAAAGCAAAATTAAAAATTTATCAAGAAATTCAAAAAAGTTGTCAAAAAGTTAAAACTAAAATTCCTGTGGTTGAACAAGCAATTAAGAATCAAACTCAAACCAAAATTCGAACTATTCCTATTCGTTGTTTTAACTGTGGAAAAAATGGACATAAATCGATTAATTGTAGAGACAAAAATAAGGAATTAAAGTGCTTTCGTTGTAATTCTTTTGGGCATAAAGCCAATGGTAATAAATGTTCCACACCAGTAGATAATCACAATTTAACAGTTCGCACTTTTAACAATCTCCTCACTTTTCGACAAGACATGCATAAAATAATTAAACTTTCAGGTATTTTGATAGATTCTCTTATTGATACCGGAAGCCATGCAGCTTTATTACGTGTAGATCTGTATCGTCTAACTCTATTTTCTGAACTGTCCGATTCTCAATTAACACTAAATGTATTTGGTAGTACTAAAATACAGCCACTTAGTTCATTTCTGGCAAAAATAGAAATCGATAATGATATTTCCTCTACAACAGTTTATGTTATTTCTAAATATCAGATGAGTTTACCCTTAATAATCGGTACAGATGTAATTACTCAAGGAACACTAAGAGTCAATAAAGATATTATTTCTTTACGTAAGTCAGAAGATATGATTTTTTCGTGAATTTAATTAATGTAGTTGATAACACATTAGACATTCATTTAAATCACGTACATGACAAAAAATATAAACAAGAAGTATACAATTTAATTAACAACTACAAAGCCAATAAGGCGCGAAAAATAGAGATAAAAATGTCTATTAATTTAAAAGATGATATCCAATTTGCCAACGAGCACGTCGAATGTCCATACCAGAAAAAGAATTTGTATCCAAACAAATCAATGATTGCATAAGAGAAGGAATAATTAAGCCTTCTTGTAGTAAGTATGCTAATCCAATTGTTTTGGTAAAAAGAAAGATAATTCTATACATTTATGTATTGATTTTCGTAAATTAAATAAGAAAATTTTTAAAGATCATTATCCATTACAACAGTATTGATAATATATTAGATCAGTTATAAAGTCCAAAATTATTCACGTCTATTGACTTAAAAAATGGTTTCTTACTTTCTTAATTGTACCAAATACACTAGTTTCATTACCCATAACGGAAAATACGAGTTCCTTAAAGCTCCATTTGGTTTGATAATTAGTCCAGCCGCTTTCAATAGATCTTGTGTTTATAGAGAAGTGATAGCAGATGGTACTTTAATTAAGTACATGGATGATTTTATCATATCGTTTAAAACTGAAGAAGGACTTATTAAATTGAAACGTGTTCTCGAAACTTCTTCAAATTTTAGACTAAGTATTAATTTTAAAAAATGCCAATTTTTGCAAAGATAAGTTTTAATTTTTAAGCCATGTTGTAGAAAAAAATACTATTTCATCCTCTCCATCAAAAATAAAAGCAGTAATTAATTTTCCTGAATCCAAAGATGTCAAACACTTACAATCATATCTGGGCATAGCAGGTACTTTCGAAAATATATTCCAAATTATGCCAATCTTGCAAAACCGCTTAGTGATCTACTAAGAAATTCCTCTACTTTTGTATTCATTCTGTTCCACCGAAAAGACGGCATTTCTCAAATTAAAGGAATTACTTACAACACATTATGTTTTGCATTTATTTGTGCCAGGTTCGGAATTAGACGTACACACAGAAGCATATAAATTTGGATTTGGCGCAGCTCTCCATCAAAAATCTGATAACAGAAACTTTCACCGAATTTTGTATAAGAGCAGAAAAACATCTTTCCAGGAAGAAAAATTACACAGTTATGAACAGGAAGTATTCGTTGTTGTAGACGCTCTTAAAAAATTCCGCGTATATTTACACGCAACTAAACTTAAAATAGATGCAGACTCTATGGCTTTTCAAAAACAATGGATGAAGCTGAATTAAGCACAAAAATCGCGCGATGGGCTCTTTTGTTATAAAACTTCGACTATGTAATTTCTCATAGGTCAGGTAAACAAATGAAACATATTGATTCTCTAAGTCGTTACATTGTTATGATTTTTTCTCCTGATGATATTACACAGAAGATAATAAAGTCGCAATCTACTGATGAATTTATCATAAATATGAAAAGCGCATACAAAAAATCCTTTAATTCTGATTTTAATGTTAAAAATGGCATTTCATACAAATTGGTCCAAGATCAAGAACTTTTAGTCATCCCACAAGCCATGTGCGATCAATTAATTCAACATGCGCATTCTAAAGTTCGTTTTTCAGTACAAATGACTTCAGAAATTATTAAACGACATTATTATATTCCGAATTTAGATAAGTTAAAAAAACCTTTCATCGCCAATTGCATCTTATATATCTTGTCTACCAAAAAATCAGGTAAACCTGAAGGATTCCTCTATCCAATCCCAAAAGGAGACACGCTTCTCGATACATATCACATTGACTTTTTAGCACCCTTGCCATCTACAAAAAAAAATTACAAACACTTATTTTCTGTAGTGGACGCTTTTACAAAATTTATTTGGATATATCCAGTTAAATCTACCTCTGCACAAGATGCATTAGATAAGCTAAAATTACAGCAAACAGTTTTTGGTAACCCTCTTCAAATAATATCAGATAAAGGATCAGCTTTTACCCCCCAAGAATTCCAATCTTATTGTATTGAAGAAAGTACTGAGGACCTACCTATCACAACTGGAGTACCTCGCGGAAACGGACAAATTGAGCGTATGCATCAAACCATAATTGCAGTTTTAACTAAATTATTTATAGAGGAACCCACAAAATGGTATAAACATGTGTCTAATGTCCAACGCATAATTAACAGTACTACGTCACAAACAACAAAATTCTCACCATTCAAATTAATGCTTGGCATTAAAATGTGAAATAAAGATGACATTTACATTAAACAACTACTGGAAGACGAACATCTTCAATATGTAGTACATGATAAGAAAAACGATTGCGTAATATTGCTAAAACTAATATTTTACAATATGAAACACAAAGTAAATGTTATTATGATAAACGGAGAAAACCTCCCAAAATATATCAAGTTGGTGATTTAGTCGCTATCCAAAGAAGACAGTTTGTACCAGGTTTAAAACTTAAGCTGAAATATTTTGGACCTTACAAAACTAAATCTGTAAAAAGGTAATGACAGATATGATGTAGAAAAGTTGGTAATCATGAACGTCCCAATACAATATCTTCCCCTGAGATTTAATGAAACCTTGGTCAAAGAGGTAAATAATTTTTATCAAACTATTATTTTGTATGACGATTCATCAAAAAGCTTACGAGGAACATTCAAAAAAATAAGACGAATCTTCACAACATTGAACGACGTGACACCTTCCTTTGCTGTTCACTAACGCGAAAGATGAAAACAAAAAATTCTGTTTTGTTGGTTATTTCTCTTTCTGGTTGCGCTTTCCTCTCTTTCTTTGTATTTTGCAGTTGCTGTTTCTTTCGTCGCACGGAGGATCTGAGCGTTTAGAATGGCCAAGTGTGAGATATGGTGTACCTGATGACCCACCTCTACTCATGACATCATCAAGTGCTTGCTACTTCAACAGAGATCCTAGTGTCAATGATTAGAAAAGGAACTATAGATGAAAAGTGAAGACGGTAATGTTATGACGTACTTTGAATCTTAACCCCTTAACCAGCTATCCCATGTTACCTCAGGCAAAACATTCTGTGCGTTTTCCGGCTATCCCAAGCCCCTTCGTAGGGGCAACTGGCTTCACTGCAGTGCTTTAAATTCAACCCCCAAATTTAACGGATTACCCATGAAATCGTAGCTGGGGAATTTATTTACTGAACGGTCCGGTTGATTTAACTAATGCGCGCGAAAATCGAAAGTGTTTCCAGGAATCAACAGCGTTTTACTTTCTTTAGTTCTTTTGAGCTGTGTGTGTGTGCGTGTGCGCGTGCGTCTGTGCGCGTGTGCGCGTGCGTCTGTGCGCGTGCGTCTGTGGGCGTGTGTGCGTGCGTCTGTGTGCGTGTGTGCGAGTGTGTGCGTGCGTGTGTGGGCGTGCGTGCGTGAGCGTGCGTCTGTGCGCGTGCGTCTGTGCGCGTGCGTCTGTGCGCGTGTGTGCGTGCGTGTGTGCGCGTGCGTCTGTGCGCGTGTGTGCGTGCGTCTGTGCGCGTGCGTCTGTGCGCGTGCGTCTGAGCGCGTGTGTGCGTGCGTCTGTGCGCGTGTGTGCGTGTGTCTGTGCGCGTGCGTCTGAGCGCGTGTGTGCGTGCGTCTGTGCGCGTGTGTGCGTGCGTCTGTGTGCGTGAGTGAGTGCGCGTGTGTGCGCGTGTGTGCGTGCGTCTGTGTGCGTGTGTGCGCGTGTGTGTGTGCGTGTGTGCGCGTGTGTGCGCGTGTGTGCGTGTGTGCGCGTGTGTGCGTGTGTGCGCGTGGGCGCGTGTGTGCGCGTGTGCGCGTGTGTGCGTGTGCGCGTGTGTGTGTGTGCGTGTGTGTGTGCGTGTGCGTGCGCGTGCGTGTGCGTGCGTGTGCGTGCGCGTGCGTGTGCGTGCGTGTGCGTGCGTGTGCGTGCGCGTGCGTGTGCGTGCGCGTGCGTGCGTGTGCGTGCGCGTGCGTGTGCGTGTGCGTGCGTGTGCGTGCGTGTGCGTGCGCGTGCGTGTGCGTGCGCGTGCGTGTGCGTGCGTGTGCGTGCGCGTGCGTGTGCGTGCGCGTGCGTGTGCGTGCGCGTGCGTGTGCGTGTGTGTGTGTGTGGGTGTAAATTTTTGTAAACTTGATAGTATGAAAATATGCGACTTTGCTACAAGGTTATAATATAAAATATCTTTATTACTTAATTTGTTCAAAAATATTAAATTTTAAAATGTTAAATTTTTGCTAAAAATTCGAAGGAATAAAATAAGTAATAAATTAGATTCTATATTTTAATTTTTTAATTAATTTAGTATTTTAAGCAATTTTGAAATGGATTTTGTACGTCATTCTTTCACTTTTTACTGTTACATTTTATTAAAATGAGGTCATACGTTTTCATATTGTTTATAACTTCACACTACTTAAGTTTTCAGTACACATATTTCAACCATTGTTTAAAATACCAAGATCAAGGTAATTAAAAAAAATGAAGGAATAAATCCTATTACATAAGTATTTTCGAATTTTAGAATGGGATTTGTGTTATTCTTTATTCCACATAAAATTATATTATTTAGGTCTATAATTTCACAAGGGGAAAATTTCAATTCTGATTCAAACTTTCACTAAAATTACATTTCGGTATAGGACTGGCAAATGATATTAAAATGCATTAAAAAGTGCCAATTTCAGAAAAATTACTAAAAATATTCCCTTAAGTATTTAAGAAATGCATATCTGTTTCAGAGACATTGTACCACGATTTATTCATAAAATAATGATCAAATTTAAATATTAAAAAAATATTTGAATTTAGTAATCAAAACGTTTTTCAGTGTAAGGAAAATATCGGAGAACATGTTAAATTATTTAATGTCTTTGAGAGGTTCAAAAGTATTTTATTAATTTTTTTTTTTTTTTTTTTGTAAAATTAAGGATAATTTAACCTAATATTTCGTAAATATAATTTAAAATCATTGAATAAAAATTAAAGTTGCTTACAAATTTCGGAAAACGTGAAATTTCCTGTATCCTGCAAAAAAGATATTTTCCTTAACTAATTTAATTATTACATTTTGAATATTACGCTTTGTTTCTCATATACTTCAATATCTAACAGCAATGTACTATAGATAATATTTTTACCCCCTTGAAATAAAATACTTCAAATAAGCACTACGTTGTGGGTTTTTTTTATTTACTTACGTGTGTTTTCGAAAACAAAATTCAATGACTTAAATCTAATATTAAGCTAAATAATTTAACCTCTTCAATGAGATATTTCTAACATAAGAAATAAATTTTATCTTTGTGATAAATTAATAAATTATGAGATACGTATTTTAATAACTTTAATGCAAAATTAATACTGTCGAAAGTGAGTAAAGAATATATTTCTGGTTTGTGAATCTATGTTTACAAAAATTAATTTTGTAAAGATATACTTCTTTAATCAAAACTATTTAAAAATAAAATAAAATTTAATTAATCAAATGAAGAGCAGTTAAATATCTTTATTTTATAATCATCAAAAGAAGAAGGAAGTTAAGTCATTATTTTACAAAAATACTTTTTTTCAATATATATATATATATTATATATATATATATTTCTAAATTTTGCATTTTATAGATTTGCATGTCAAGGTAGTTATAGTTCTGAGAAGGAAACATATTAATTGTATAATTAATTTGAATATGTGAAAAATACAATATTGACATGTTCTATACTAAATCTTGAATTATTAGTAAACTATTGTAAACAATAGCGTTAAGATTGCTTTGTTTTTATGTTTTTCCTTTTATTCTCGTTTAAAAACAACTTTTCAGGAAAAAGATACATTCATTTTAATATTTGTGGAAAACAATTTAAGAAAAAGATATATATAACAACACGGGTTCTTGTATAGAATGATATTTCTATATAATTAGAAACGGAAATCTTTCGTTATGAGGAATTTAATGTGAAACATTTATGTTCAAAATGTTTCATAAAAATTTCAACTAAAGTTAGTGTACTTCTGAAGTCTATTGTTAGACAATTAATTTAGCTTTTTACTTTTTAAAACTATTAAAAAATACAATTTTGTAAAAATTCTTCAACTTGTTTGGATTACAGAAACAAAAGCATTTCTGTTAATATGTTTGAAAATTATTTGATGATTTTAAAAATATAGTATTGATTATGAAAAGTATCTCCAATTATTAAAATCAATTAATGATAAAACAGAAAATTAGGTACTTATTTAAAGCCATTTAAAATCATTACACTTTTTACTATCTGGGAAATTTAAAAAAAAAAAATCCTGATCTTTAATAGACAGAAATGTTTGAAATATATATATATATATATATATATATATATATATATATATATATATTTATATATATATATATATATATATATATATATATATATATATATATATTACATAAAATAATATTTTTAAATTATAATAATGATATTCGTTGTGATAGCTATCATATGTTTTTTATTTAAGATTTTAAATACAAACACTGCTTGGTAATAAACTAAATTTCCAAATAATTTGCAAAATAATCAAATAAAATTCATATTTAGTGTAAAGAATTATTATAAAAGGGACTTCAAAAAATTTTCGAACAGAATATTCACAAAGTAAACTACTTGCACAGTTTGGTTTCTTCAGCTGACATCCATTTATGGACTTCCTTGCTGAAAATCATTAGAATGTTATTATTGTCATGTGGTCCGTGGTAAAACGGAAATACGTCTCATCAAGAATTTGGGGCTTTTATATTCTTGACAAGCTCTAAAGAGGAAAAAAGTGCAATGCAGTGAAAACCAAAATTATGTTGCCACCACGAAGCAAAAATGGAGCACTTTCTACACAGAACCCCAGAAGTTTAAGGGGTTAACAGTTCCGAAATATAAATGTTGTATTCATAATCCTATTTTGTAATTATAATTGTAAATAACTGTAAATAATGTTTAATATACTATCGTTAAATAGTATGTCCCAAAACGACTGCATAAACTCTGCTCGGCTAGATTCTTCCTTGTCAGTACATAAATCTGTACGATCCAAAGCTTGTGTGAAAAATACGAAAAACAAAGTCTGACGTCACTGCCGGTGCAAGAAAAAAATCCCTTCATTCAATTTATCAACAACAGTATTTGCATATCTTCCCAGATGATAATGTTTAAAACGTTCGCCGCGCATATCGTGTCATGCATGATTGCACGCCATGGTAAGGCCCCTGAAAACTGGAGCTGACGCATGAACTTGCCGACCTTTCACAAACACTATGGTTGCCATAAAACTCTGTATGACGCAACATTCTTAAACACATTAGTTTACATTTGAAACATTTGTTTCCTTTGTTTTAAACGTTTCTAAAGTAATATTTTCTCTCGTAATAAGTTTTAAAAAGGATTGTAAAGTGAAAAAACTATTCTTAATATTTTTTTAAGAATTTAAGTAAATTGTGTTTTTCAAATACAAAAAACAAAATCAGAAATTTAAAAAAAAAAAGCTTTTTTTGCACATGGTAAGCAATTTATTATAGTAAGTATATTAGTATAATATTACTGACAAGCAATAATGCATGCTTCAAATATGTAAACATATTATTATAACTTAAATTAATACTATATACCTTCATTTATTATTAAAAAAGGACACTAGAGAAACTATTTTTATTAAATTACGTTATACTGTAAGTAATGTATAACAATAATTTTCACATACAAATTAACAATCAAAAATTAAAAAATATTTCTTACATATTGTAAGTACATATTATTATTAACTAGTAAGTAATGTATATTCACAACATATAATTTGAGAGTAATATATACTTAACACACATATAATATAATCTAAAATAAATTTTAAAGTTCTACATTTTTCGTAAGTAATTTATTTCATTTTATTTTTATTAAATGTGTTTGGTGGTGGAAATATACAAAATTTAAAAACAGAACAAAATTAGAGTACAAACTCTGTAATTCAGAGATAAATAAAAAGATAAACACCTCGCACAAGATACCATGTAATAAGATGATAAAATGTTAAACTCTTAATTACATTTTAAAGAAGCTTTTCCAGTTTTTAAAAATATTATTTATCTTAAGAATTGTGATACTACTTTTTAAAACGTACACTTCTTTATTAAAATAAGCAAACCCGGACTGTGTCAAAAGGGGGATTTTAAAGAAAAAATAGCAAACCGTAAGCTTCATAAAATAGTTTCGACTGTTTATGGTTTAAACATTTCCCTTTTCATTATTTAATGGCTCACAAAATAATCTTATGGCGTATGTCGAAGATTTGGTATCAAATAATTTTGAACAATTTGTTTTAAATTCCTTTATTTCTCAAGGTAATTACTCCTTAGAAATACATTACAGCCGCCAAGATTTGGACAGCGAAAATCTCATGCGTCGGCTTAGGTAATTAGGGGGCTCTAAGCCATGGAATCACGTTATGCCACCGTTGAACTGGTTTTAATAGGGATGCATATCTTACAACTAACGGTAGTCATCGTATGGTGGTCATGTATTCCATTTCGTGACAACTACGACAAGTACTTGATCTACGACCGATGTAATGGAAATGTCTTTGGTTTCAGCATAATGGGGCTCCAGAGCATTTCTGTGCTCCTGTACGTGGTTGGTTGGATAAGCAATACCCCAGCTGCTAGATCGCACGTGGGGGTCCGATTCTATCTCCGCAAGGTTCACCAGATCTTACACCGTTGGACTTTTTACTATGGGGATATCTCAATGAACTGGTGTATCGAGATTTAGTGCCAACACCAGTGGACTTAGTTGATCATCTGCATGATACTTGTACTTCGGTGCACCCCGCGATGCTGGAACGCGTGATGACAGCCATTACACGGCGTGTTCAAGCCTGCTTCGACATTCAAGGTGAACACTTTGAACATCTGCTTTAAATTGTGCATATACTGTTGTTGATATGTTCAATAAAGTGTTATTTTCTTGAACCGGCAGAGATGACATACTTTGTTTTCTGTATTTTTCTCGTAAACTATGGCTCGTACAGGAACGCTTCTTTTTGGGCAGTTTTTATATACTCCCATACTCCCAACGAGGAATCTAGCTGTGCAGAGTTTATGTGGTCGTTATGGGACACCTTGTATATACATACATTTATATATATATATATATATATATATATATATATATATATATATATATATATATATATATATATATATATATATATATATATATATATATATATATATATATATATATATATATATATATATATATATATATATATATATATATATATATATATATATATATATATATATATATATATATATATTACAGCTAAGCTGGAAATTACCGAAGGACTAGCACTTTGACGGTAAAAGTGAGTATTACGATCTCACCTTGGCTAACTTGGCTAAAAAAATTTTCGCTAAATGCCTGAGACAGGCGTTGTGGAAATTGATTGGCAACTCAAAGCAGATGCCAACCAGCCTGTAATTGGCGTGAAAAACCGAGGGAGTTTCACCTGACTAGTAATTCCCCCACCTAACACTAAATAAGAAAGCAAAAACAACAACCATGTAAATAAAGCAGGGTTTCCCCCAGATTTCGAATTTTTAAGCCTAACCGCATGCAAGAAAACAGTAATCGTATTAAGAATTGATTAAAGATATTATTTAAAAATATTTCAGGATTAAAATTAAAATAAATAAAGTAGCAAAAATAATTACATGTAATGATATCTAGTTAAAAACAAATAAAAAATGAATTTCAGCTATTAGATATAGAATGTTACAAATCATTAATGCATAAAAGTAAACAAATCTAGAATAATTTTAAAAAATAGATTTTATAGTTTCGTTTATTATTGGAAATTTAAATACTTAACATACAATTCTAGGAATTCTATGCCTGCAGAGATAAAATTCGTACCTTCATTTTTCGTCTGGCGCACTACATGCACAGCAAAATCAAATTTGAATATAAAAGACAGGATTCAAAATCCAGCGCTATATCCACAGTGAAATACAAAACGAATATAAAAGACAGGATTGAAATTCCTGCGCTATATTCACAGCGAAATACAAAACGAATATAAAAGACAGGATTGAAATTCCGGCACTATATCCAAACCGGAATAAAAAATGTGAATATAAAAGATAATTATATTCCGCACTACATCCAAAGTGAAATAAAATATAAATTTTAAAAAAAAGTATTTAAATTACCACGCTTTACATCCGATAAAAAAAATCCAAAATAAAAATGGCTAGCGTTTTCGGAATATGCGGTGACGAGACATTGGGACGTTTTTCTTGTTGACACATTTGGCGACTAATCGTTTTTGGTAATTTTTGGCGAGGAAAATAATCACCAGATGTTAACGATTTGGCGATTTTTTGCTGAGACCGTGGTGACCATCTGAGATTAACGAGGTGAGACCATAATACTAAGTTTAGCGCACTTTGGCTATCAACAATTCGTGGGTTCAAATCCTACTGTGGGCATAGGATTTTGGAATCCACTTTAAACTGTACAACTGTTTTTCCCCGTTTAGTTACCCCGGTGAGCAAAAAAAATCACCATTCAGCGAAACGCAAACAAACAAGTGCATGTGTGTTTAAGTATATACGAGTATAAGAAAACAATTATAGCAAAGTTTAGATTTTAGGATGCCTAAACAGCTCAATTTCAGAAATTACTGCTTGTGTGACACAAGATTTCAAAAATACTATAAATCACAAGACTTTACATCATTCTAATGTGTGTGTGTGTGTGTGTGTGTGTGTGTGTGTGTGTGTGTGTGTGTGTGTGTGTGTGTGTGTGTGTGTGTGTGTGTGTGTGTGTGTGTGTGTGTGTGTGTGTGTGTTTGTTCCACTCACAATTTGTATTGTAGGCCACATCTTTTATGTGAATTCGCACTAAGCAAAATTGTCATTATCTTCCTGTAACTTCGTCTAACTTCCTTTTCTTAAATTTCTGAATTTCATTTATTTATATAAATCAGTCACAGGAATTTTCTTTTTTTTTGTAGAGCCAGTATTTTATTGGTTAGCACTTTAGCCTTTAATTCGACAGATCGTAGATTTGAAACCAGCTGTGGGATGTAAGTATTGGCAATGGCTCTTTCTGGCCTGTAGATTTTTATTCAGTGAGTGTGTGAAGCCTGAATGCTGACAAAGCAATAACTCTCAATGTGAACTTTAATCATATTCAATTTTAAAAAATATTTACGATGAAAATATTTTTTTTTTAATTAAAATTATTAAATAAAATATTTAGCATTATATTATTCTAAACATAGGGTCACACGTTTAAAATTGTTAAGCAGTAAGGTAAACAAGCTGAATGCTAAACAGAGCTAAAGCTTTTTGGTAAGATTGCTTGGTGATATTTTTGTGAGCTAAAAGAAGTATTACGATCACAAATAAAATAATTTAATTTTGTTTCATTGAAAAAAGGCTGCTATTATATTATTCTAACGATCATCGATGTGTGCGATTGTTAAACAATTTTTGCTAGAGATAAACATTGGCGTTTAAATCAGTTTTATCAATACGTTAATAATCATTTAATTTATAAAATGTAAATAAAATATTTGTATTATTTTAAGTAGTTTCTAAAAATGTCACATTTCTAACAAAATACATGATGTGCAAATGGATAGTTTAGGGCAATAATTTAAGATTTCTTCTTACCCGTTACGGCGATTAACAAAAGCGGAAGTATAATGGAAAAGTACAAAAAAATATGTGTGTAGTTTTATGTAATTTTGTAATATTTTGTGTAAACCTTTTAAAAATATTTTATGTGTAGTTTATATATTTTAATATATATATATATATATATATATATATATATGTATTTGTGATTGAAGTTACATTTACAAAAAATAAAATTTCAAATTCAATCAACGTGAATTTCGATAAGAGAATATGCTTAATTTTAATTTTTTTTTTCAAATATAAAAAATAATGACAAAATTCTTTTGAATTTAAAATATTTTAACTTCTTTAAATATTCAAGTGTAGACTTACGCGATTCAGCTGCGAGGGGTTGTATCCAAATATACCATAATAAATCCCTGCACAAATAAATCGTAAAGGAGAACCACAGACAACTCCACTGAGTAGTTCTATCATACTAGAATGGGGAGAAAATTCTACGTAGCCAATTTGCTGATAAATGGGCTGTTTATTTAAAAAGAGAATATTCATCAAAAAGATTATTATATTTATGCAATAATTTTAAAATTAAAACCTTTAATATATTACTTCTAATAAAATCAGTGAATGAAATAAAAGTCCAAGCAATCCAGTGCTATGTTCTGTGAAAACAACTGGAGCATAAGCTGCGAAAAAATTTATCTGAAAGAAGAAAATAATTCAATATTTGAACATTAAAAAAATATGATTTTTAAAAAAATTGACTTAAGAAACAAGTTATAATCAGATTTTAACGTAAAATAACTAATAAATTTGGTTAAAAAGCATTTCGTTCAATAATAAATTTATATAAAAAATTGTAAATGTGAGTTATAAAAGTTTATTTTTTTTAATTTACAGACATTTAAATGAATCAACTTATTATTTTTATGCTTTACTGAATTGTCTATTTCTAATAAGAATTTTATGTTGTTTTAAGAATTCTATATTTTATTGAATTTAAATTTTATGAATTTGCGAAAGCAAAACCGAAAAATTTTGCGGTGTGTTTTCTTTTACCTTTTAGACACTTCAGAAAGTGCGCTCAAAATTTCTGAAATAAAAGATAGTTTAAAATATCACCACAAGATGGTGCTACTAGTTATAGTATGGATAAAAGACAAGCTGAGATCTCGAAACAAGGAAGGGCCAGTGGTCTTACAATAAAAGAACGCAACAAGGTCGACAGAGAGTTGCAATCTATTAGACAAATAGAACTTCTCTAATTGACATTACTAAACCAGCAAGTTAGAGCTTTAAAACGTATTCAACATAAGTACGATCCTGTTCGACAAAACATTACATTCTGAAAATTGCGCTTTCTACCGTTGACATGAATGTTCTAAACATGATGGCGAATACTGTTCTTCAAATCTGACACAGTTATCAAAGGTTCCCGGTAAATGTTGTTTTTCAAAAATCTCCATAACAAGAAGTCGCAAGGCCGATTGTGAAAGCCATGCTGTTGGGAAGCACCACCTGTGCGTTCGTAAATGTCCGCCTTAACAATTGTTGACTTGGGTTTTGATGTGAGATGGGGTTCCATCTACCATGAATATGGTTTCTTGAAGGCAGCCTCGTTGCTGGTGAGTAGGAAGCACATAGGTCTCCAACATGTTAAGATACCATAGCCCGTTTACAGAACAGGTCCTTGAGGGGTCACTTGTTCAAAAAAATATAGTTCGATAATGAAGCAGTGAATACGGTCACTTTCGTATCATGCAAAGGCTTGGCGTGCACTAGGTGGGGGTTTTCTGTCGCCCAGATGCGACAATTATGGGTATTCACATGTCCATTAAGATAGAAGTAGGTTTTGTTGGGGCCCACAGAACGTTCCATGGCCAAGAATCATCAATTGCCATTCTCGTGAAGAATTGGAGCGCGAATGTTTTGTGAATCTCCGGGTCGTTCTATTCTAATTGATGAACCACTTGACTCTTTTACGGATAAAAGTTCAGAATTCTATGCATGATATGTCGTACAGTGGAGTAGGGCATAACAAGGGTACATGAGATTGTCGGTACACTGACACTTCACTGCTGCCTTCCATGCCCGCTGTAGCAACATCCTCTACGACGGCGTTGTTAACCCTTTTTCTTCCTCTATACCCAGCAGAACGCCTAGTTGCCCTGTACGTTTAAATTTCAGCATTTTGTATCTGAGAAAACGATCCGACATCAGTCCATGTCATTGCTTCTTCAGACGGTGGAACTCTCTGATAGCTGCTGCTGCATTCTCACCGTTGTAGTAGTAAAGTTTGACTAGAAGTGCTCTCTCCACCGACGTCGGCATTCTGTAAAACTCATCTGTTTGTAGCACGAACAGCATCTTTCTTTTATTGTGCATGATATTTGCATATGTTGCAGTAAAATACAAATATGGAGCATCATCTAGTGGCGGTATTTGCAACTACTTTTTTATTTCAGAAATCTCGAGATCATTGTCTGAAGTGTCTATTGTCCAGATATTTTTCTGTTTGGACAAGTAGAACAACCTCCAGGGTTCCTTGAGTAGCAGAAGTTTAATTTCGCTAACCCTGTATTTTAAGAGCACAATTTTGGTAATATAATTTTTAATTTTTCGCAAAAGTCATATAAAAAAATATTTTCAATATTTTAATAAAAAGAGTTAAGTTTTTGGTTTCATAAATATTTGAAAATCAAAAAAAGAGCATTTTTGAATGAAATAAATATTATCATAGTGAAGTTTAACAATACTATTACAAATGCCTCATATAATTTTGTTAATTATTTGATAAATTAAAGTAAATGCAAAAAACTATTATTCAGATTCAGAAAGAATGAGTTACAAAGTCAAAGTAAAAAAAATTTAAATATGGAGTAAATCACAAAGGAAATATTTTTAGATTTGTTATGTTATTAATTTATATCAAAATATTTATTTTTAACCATAAGAAGATAAAATTAACAGAACTTTATTCTTGTAAAAACAGATTTAACAAAAATAACGAAGGACAACTTTTACGTTGCTTGATATTAAAACGTCTACTTTATAAAAGCATACACTTAATAAAGCAGTTTCTTTCCTCAGATGAAGTGCGTTTAAAGATATTTTTCGTTTTACTCTCATTACAGAGATGCTGTTTCATAATATTATTTGCATACAAAAACAGAAAAATTTTACCTCTTTTTGTTTCATTCAAGCAAAAAAAAAAAGATACATAAAATAATAGAAAATAATAATAATTAACTGCAACGACTTTTTTTAAAACAAGGTTGCATTTGTTTTATGCATATTTTTTATTTTAGCACCAGAATATTCTAGTAGAAATCGTGTTTCTATATAAATTATGAATGTAAGCAAACATTAATAAAAAACGAAGCCTCTTAACTTGCCTCCTAAATATTTTATGTATCCAAAAAGAAAGAAATTTAACAATTACCAAATTCAGTTCTCCTGAACGAAAACTAACTTACCTGGCTTTAAGACAGAATTACTTCAACACAGTAATAAAATATTTTTAAAGATATATGGAAAAAATAATATATTTCAGTTGCATCGTAAGGAAATAAATAATAAGTCAAAAATAGATGTGTTACGTAGATAATAACCGTTACCTCCTCTACCTAGAGATGGTTTTCCAAGAATACCTGGGCTTAGGCAGTCTATTTTGGGGAAAAGGGAAATGGGGAGTAAAAAGCATGTAATCTTACCGGAAAATGATATATAAAAATGGTATTTCCAGCCAGGAGAAAAAAGGGGTCATTTAATGAATTTACGAAAAATATCCAACCAGTGAAAACAAGAAATATATTTGATATTAGAAAATTTCTCTTATTAATCAGACTTAGAATTTTGTCTACAAATAAACATTTAATAAAAAAATCAATTAATATCTATAATAAAAACTCAGTTTCTTATTTTAAAATGAGTTACTTAAATATATTATATAAGTTTTCGATGGATTAATAAATAGAGAGATGTGTGAAAATCAGCTTAAAATATTTAAACTAATTGTTTGTATAAGAAATGAAAAAGATATGACTGCAACTGTGCTTATTTTTAAACTCAAAGGAATATGCTTAAATATACAAATTAGCATAATAAATATCTAGAACAAATTTACACATTGCAAAAATTACTCATTAAATTGAAGCGAATAAAAAGTTATCCATATGTCTAACAAGAATCTTTGAATGGGTAATCAGTTAAAATTAAAGGGAACTTTTGATTTTTAACAGAATAATTTAATATAGTTTTGAGAAAACAGAGTAAAAAGAATTTGAAGGAAAATATTTTCACAGGACAGTAAAAAAGAGAATGACCAAGTAAATTTTGTAAAAGAAATTAGAAATGCTTACCTGAGAAAATAATAAACTCGAGATAAACTAACCTAAAAAGGCAAGACAGCTCTATAGGGCGATGAACTGCAGTGGCCATATCTGCGAGCTGAGAAGCAGATGCTCAGATCAGCTTAGCACGAAACCCCAAATGTTTAGCATGCTCAGTTTTATCGGCCTACTGATGGGATGAAAGGCTGAGTTTATTGATAAATTATTATAGTGCATGTTTGAGATAACCTTTATTTGGAAGCTGGGACTGCTGATGTCATTTTCATAATTGAAATTAAAAATTCATTTTAAATAATAAGATAATGATGAATTCGACTAATGTCGATAGCAAACACTCTTTTTCTCTCAACTGTTAAGCCTTAAAACAAAATGGTCGGAAAATTTTAGAAAAACTGTATTCAGCTACAACTGGAACCTTTCGTTTCCAATAAGATGGCATCGAACACACCATCTCAAAATAATGAGGAAATCTGAAAAGATAAATCCAAATCTTATCCTTTTGTATGTGAAAGTTGTCGTTACTTGCCGACTCGCCTCTCCAACAAATTGCATTACTTACAATCTTCAAGTTTTTAACCTAGCAAAGTTTGACATTCAGAATTTTGGCTCCATGCTCACTGTTTTTCCATGAGCAAGACGACAACTACAAATGGTGAGAAAAGCTCCAATGATTGCACCCAAGAAAAAAATAGTTCATATGTGTTAAGAAAATGATTTTACTTATCCAAATTTCGGCTTCACAGCAATGTTAATCAACAAATAAAATTATATAAGACATCATTAAGCATAAATTATATTATAAAATTAGTTTATTATCAAATTTCTACATACCGTAAAACGCCGCAAAATTATTTTTCAACGGATTTGAAAATTCACAATGAATTATCACTCCCTCGCAAAAATATTTTGAATAGTTTACAATTATGAAAGATTTAAAAATATATTCTCTAAAATACTTCAAATTAAGATATTACCAGTAAATATAGCAAAATTAGTTTCTAAATTTTTATATAGTTCACTCTTTTCTGAGCATTTGTTTTTCAACCTGATGGGTATAATAAGTTTTTTATATGTAAATACAATGCCATGTAAGTGAATAATTTTGTATTAATTGAATTTTATTTAATGAAACATGTTTCACTATTGTATACTTTAAAGTAAATTTTATTTTTCATGGAAAATTGAGTCTCTTTATTTAAAAAATGAAGCTTGCCTAAAGTATTTCCTTATATTCCGCTTAATGTTCATCCACTGGATTTGAAGATTTTGTTTGTATGATGAGTATTTTATGCAATTATCAAACAACTGATTCAAATAGGCATATATTGAAAATGTGGATTATTAACAGAAAGAGAGGAATGGCTTCACAATTGTGGCTTCATTTCCCAGAAAATGAATTACATTTTCTGGGAAATGAAGCCACAATTTGCACTCACAAATTTTGTTTAAATAGCCTTCAAACAAGGTTTAAATTTATATAATATGTTTTGATAAATATGGTAATCGTAACAGCATCCAAAACTGAATATCAAGTAGACACAAAATAATCTTAAGAAACATACCATATATTCTTATTTTTTAGGTATTATACTGGGCAAGAACTATCAGTCACGTTATTCATTAACTGTTGATATTAAGCATTTGCTTCAAATATGGAACAATCATTTATAAAGGGTGTACATTCAATTCAGTATTCTAATGTTATCTAGGGATACAATGCTTATCGCGAGTTGGTTGAAACAGAATGCAACGCAAAAAATTAATAACTCCCTATAATTAGAGATAAAGTCTTACATATAATATTTTTATGTTGTCATAAAAATATTGTTGCATAAAAATCTTTTTTTTCATCATCTAAGTTTCTTCCTATATGTATAGGAGTTTTTATATCATTTAGATGATAAATATTATCTAATAGTGTTTATTAATCTCGTTTAGCAATATCATAAAAATGGATCAATTGTTTTCTATGACTAGTCTTAAGCAATATTTCGACATTCTTGTCGCTTTCTAAATGACAATGTTTTCTTAGAATGGAGGTCAATCTGCAGTTTTTATGTACCGTTACCATGCTCAGAATCTGAAATAATAATTGCCTATATTTTTATATTAATTCATAACAGCATTTGAATCAAAATATATTGTCGCTTAATTTCTAAGGAAACAATGCTAATGAAAGCTTCTGAATCTTAATCAAAAATAAATTTTTATCTCTACTGAATTTTCTTAAATTATTTGATCTCTATTTGATAACTGATTAATATTACTAGGTTATGTCTTCTCAAAATTAACCATGCGATGAGAATGATGAAACGAAAGGCATTTCTCTTTGAACAAGGAATTTGTGCGAAAAGCACTTCAGTAAAAAGTGTGCATGATATTTTTAGAAAGATATAAACTATCAATCATTTAGGGTTTTTTTTTTTTTTCATTATCATAAATTTAAGTATATTTGGAAAAAAATGCAACATTATATTTTAATTTCTTTAAGGGACTGAACTTTATATTCATGAGCAACCTTACCTTTTCATTATAGTCTGGATTGTGAGAAAGCAGAGCGAATCCCACCGTATTACCCTGCGAGTATCCCACGTAAGCAAGGCTTTCCTGCCCAGTTTTTTGTAAAATGAAATCAATGATGGCTGGCAAATCATAAGCAGCTTTCGTGTCCAAACTGAAATGACACAGCAAAACGTGAAAATGAATGCTACCTTTAGTTTCTCCTAATACAATCTTGTCAAATAAATATTATTTATTGCAAGGAGATTTTCTTATTTACAACATAATATACAACACAATATATTTAAAGTTACTAACTTTTTTAAAGTTTATATTTTATCATAATTTGAACATTTAAAATACCAGTAAAAATTTTAAAGCATTAATCTTACTAATATCAGTATGTAATATCAATTTACTTAATATATATGAATGTAAATTGGAAGGATGTGAAAATTATCAATATATATTTTATGTACTTCAGAAATAAATTAAAGGTCAATTATCCCAGATTTTACTAATATTTCCTTAAAAATCCGATTTGTTACTCTAATTTCAGATGTTTGTATCAAGAAAAAAACTCACATGAAATTTATTAAAATAGAAATAGTAGGGAGAAAATGACTCAGTTTGTGAGTGCATTTCACTAACATGTGTTTTATGAGAGGGTTTTGAATGGTATTAATTCTGATGTTTTGCCAAGAAGAAATAACAATCAAGATTAAGTCATGTATTTTAAATTTAATGCTGTATAATGAATAGTCCAGCAAAAACTGGTCAACGTTTAACTTTTACCAAGTTTGAAAAGATGAATTTATTGTGTTTATGGAAGTCGAAATAAAATTCAAGGAAACTATTATAATGTTATATTGTACAAAATATCAAGCACTGATAAATGCTTCACCAATGCAGATCTGGCTTAAAAAGGAAGTCTAATTTATATAGCAATATCCTTAACATCACTGCTTCATCACATTAGATTCTACATAAGTATTCATTTGGTGTTGAATTATAACGTTGAAAGGCTAAGAGATGAATTGTCGCTATTGTTTGGCAAGATTTAATTTGAAAGCACCATTTACTAGAAATTTACTTCAAGATTTAATGGATAAGCTTCTCTACCAGTGTTTAGTATTGAACGTCACGAAGATCACATTCTTGAAATGTTTTATATGGATGGTATGTATTATGCATTATTATGGATGGTAAATTGAAGGCAATTGTACAACGACAGACCAACACTCTGCTTAGATTGAGTTAGACAAAAATCCTGCGAAAGGCTCATTTAAAACTAACAGTTTGGATCCGAACTTGTTGTAAATAACTGTAAAGTTATATTTCTGAATGCACATCTGTCGATGGCTTCGTTTGATATCGTAGCATATGAATATGACATATAACACATGGAATACTTTACCGAAAGATAAAATAATGTACAATTTTATTCCCTAACAGATAATTTCAGGTGTATTTGCTAGATAGTACTAAAGATGACCCAGAAATTATTTTCGATAAGTCGATATTTGAAAAAGGAACTGCCCATCAATATCACTCCCATAATTCTGAATGAATTACATTGCATTTCCCTCTACACTAAATTTTTAAAAGGTTACATGCACTAAACAGTGATTAAAACAGAAGAATCTTGGGAAAAAAATATCGTCAGTATTAAATTTATCCCATCGAACAATTTTCACTCCTTGAACATTAGAAATTAAATCTTCAGTAGATAATATTATACATAAAAAATATTGAAAAATGTATCAATACTTCATTGCTTAAAGAATACTGTAATTTGTTGGGATTTATACATTTTATTTTAATATAAGTTATTCTATAACATGCATAAGGGCAGGTTTGTATCCCTTATGCATGTTATGGTATATTAACATAAACAACATTATTATTTGGAATTTAAATCCATTGAACCACGCTTAAGGTTCTGAACCAGGAAATGAAATTTTTACTGACTGTAACTACACCGAAAGATAGTTATTGTTTTTAGATATTGAATATGTGATGCAAACATTATTTTATAAATATTGTAATGGAAAATAGTTATATTTCTCGTCTATTTTTTAGACATACCTGAAATCCCAGAATTCATTCTGGTCTGGTGATAATGTTACATGACGCCTGGAATAAGTGTTACCTCTCATGTTTCCCATCCATACGTCATAACCATTGTCAGCCAATAGAAACCCTAGAATAGAAGAGGTTTCAAGAATTA
>CM057821.1:941600-1109100 GCA_030067965.1 Latrodectus elegans
CAATGAATTCTGATTTTATTTGCTTAGTTATTTTAATAATTTTATATAAAGAAAAGGTAAGAACCTAAACTTTTATCAGGGAAGTTCCAAACGAAGACAATAGTTGACCCTGCAGCACCATGAATCAAAAGTACCACTGGCCGTTTTCCCTTCTTCTCTGATTCTTTTCTGCCGTAAGGAATTCTTTGAACTGAAAGTAAATATCCATCTTTGGTTTCAACAGTATACTCTTCTAAAGGGTATCCATTTGTAGAAATCAATTCAGACTACAAATAAGAATTAACATTTAAATAATGTGTAGGTTAATTATGTATGTAATAATTGTAAAAAGATACAAGTTTGACTTCTTTTTAACAGCATAAAATTCTAAGTAAAATATTATTTTGAGAATATGATAACGAGAAATATTTTTTGGTATTATATAGATAATGAGGGAGTATAAAGATTAAGTAGAAATCAAAACAGAATAATTTAATATTTAGCTTACTGAATTTAATTAATAGTGACAAATAGAAAAGTTATTTACAGATTAAAGTTAAATGCGAAATTTTCAAAATTGAGTAAATAACAATTAGACATCTTCGGAATCGTCTTCTATCATTGCGTTCATCTTTATTGTTTCCAAACTCCTTCTCTCTCTCTCTCTCTCTCTCTCTCTCTCTCTCTCTCTCTCTCTCTCTCTCTCTCACACACACACACACACACACGGCGAGGTCCCGCTTGGCCAAAGCTTAGCGCTATTACGTCATGTTTCATCTCAATTCTTATTTGTGGAAGAGTTAGGAGAAAATACCGGCGCTGGTTATAGCTCACCTTTGCACCGTGTCCGATCATATATATATACATAATAAATCTTGTTTTTGGCTGATGGTGGAATTATGATATAAGACATTTTGCAAGATATAATTTTTTGCACCATAAGGAACTCATAATGATAGTATCATTGGATTTAATTATTTAGGTACTCATAACATTAGGAAGCTTTAACACCAATATAAAAGCAAACTTGCTCAGTAAATATGAAAAAATTGATGACAACTGTTCCAACACATCGAGTGCTCATTTCTAATTTAGTATATAACATGATTTGGCACTGCATTTAATACTCACTAACTGCAGAATAAGATTGTGCAGCTTGTATTATTTTATTTTTTTATTTCATTTTATAATTCACCTAAATGATTTGAATTTCAATAGCTAAAAATAAATCACATATGCCAACGCATCTATTTTTTTTTTTTTTTTTTTTTTTTTTTTTTTTTTTTTAAATCATTTCTTAGTTATGAATGCCCAAGCTGTCAGCTGAATTATTAAAGACGTGGCTTCTAATTTTACAGATTTTATGTTCGTGTCTCATTCATTATGATTGAGTGTGTAAGAGCTTAGAAATCATTTTAAACTGTTAGTTAAGATCAAATTGTCCAATGCGTACAGCAAAGAGAAGTAAAATTGAAATGAAACAAAACCCTAATTAATTATCATCAAGTACATAAAATAACTGTAATGAGTGACAAAAGGTCAATTTTATTTGAAATTTTATATAATTGTCCCAAAATATCTATGTATCTTTATCTGTATCTGTCTACATACATATCGATCTATTTGTGTGTGTGTGTGTATATATATATATATATATATATATATAAATATATATATATATATATATATATATATATATATATATATATATATATATATATATATATATATATATATACAGCGGGACAAAGAGTTTAATATTTTTTATGAGAAATAGATGTTTAGCCAAGTATATTATATTTCAAGCCATTAGAGCGGAAAAGATAAACATAAATTAAGTATGCAATTAGAGTCGAAATTTAAAATACATGATAGAAATTTTTTCCATGATAGAAATTTATGTTTTTATTTTCAAAAAATATTTCAAAAATTTATGTTTTTAAAAATATATATAAGTGCTTTTTTATTAAGTATAAAATTTTTAGAATCAAGTTTTTGATAATTAGTTTCTCCTAAACAATGCGTCTTTCAAGACGTTTAATTGATATAATCCTACTTTTTTTCACGGCTAAATAAATAATTCCACACATCAGAAAGATACCATGTTGGTTATAGCCTAAATTTTAAAATTTTATGAACGTAATATGCATTTTTTGTTTTCGTATATTATCAAATTTTGTAGTTTTTTAAAGAGAAAAGATTTGCTTATCTGTCTTTGTAAATGTAAAGTTTCTTTTGACAAATATTATAAAAAGGAAGCTTTTCATACTTATTTAACGCGAGTTTTAGTTATCTTTTGAAAAATATTCTTCAGTGTACAAGAATTACTTATCTTTCTTAAGTAAATATGAAAGTTTCTTTAGAAAAATGTCCATGTATATTATATAATACGCATTTATAGTGAATTTTATGAACTGTAAAATGTAGTGAGTAATTTATATGTTAAGTATAATTTCTCACAATAAAACACAACTTATTATAATAAAGAAGCTATAATGTAAAAACTGAAACATTTTGTTGAATAGATAAATACTTCATTTTAACTATCACACTAATAAGACATGTACTACAATAACTCATTTCTTCACAATGGGTAAAACCGAAAGAAAATATTACGGAAAATGTATCTTACCACATTTTTTATAGCATCAGGATCAGCATGAAGTGTATTTCTAAAGTTAAACCAACAACTTGTGTTCACAAGAAAATAAATAATTAAAAACTTCAGTAATAATTTCATATTTTATTTCTAAAAAAATCTAATGTCAAACAGAATTTTGACGATTGATTGTTTCGAATTTCTCTTTTCAGCTATGTTTAATGAATAATTAATCGTTCATCAACTTTACCTATTGTTTACGGAAAACAATTGCGACTGAGAAACACCTGTTAGCTCAAACAATGTGAGTGAATTAGCCTATTTATTTTATAGCGGTGTCGGTTTTTAAAAACTGAGTATTATTCATATTTTCTTTCTAACATTTATTATTTATTGTAGCAATTTAATATGATATCCAACTAAGGAGAAATTTTCCGTGTTCTTTAAAATTTTGACGTCCCCTTTTCAATGCGTCCTTTTATATTGCAATAGTTGGATTTAATATAATATCCAACTATTTCCAAGGAGAACTTTTCCATGTTCTTTAAAATTTTGACGTCCCCTTTTCAATGTGTCCTTTTATATGCAATAGTTGGATTTAATATAATATCCAACTATTTCCAAGGAGAACTTTTCCGTGTTCTTTAAAATTTTGACGTCCCCTTTTCAATGTGTCCTTTTATATGCAATAGTAAGATGCAGCCTTTTCTTTACTCTTCGACATCTAAGAACAGCATGTTAAAGTCATATTTTGCCTTATTATTGTATTTTTTATTATTGCTTAAAATTTTGAACTTTATAGGTCGCCAGCATTGCAGTTATTTCTCAATAATTTTGTTTTATCATTATGTTATAGAAATTATAACAATGAACCTAAATTAGTTGTATAAAAATTTAACGTTTACAACTACATTTAATTTTAAAATGATTTTATTGTAATTTATTAATTTTATTTTATGTTAAGGGATGTTTATTTAAATTAACCACCTATTTGATTGTTATTGAAATGATTGTCATATAAAAGCAAACATGGAATTAATTTGCATAATTTAACACCGGAATTTAATTGATTATAAATACAAAACTTAAAAATTTATATGCATTTACATTTTTAGGTAATAAGAGTAACGGAATATTCTATTAGCCACGATCTCCGGTGTATTCTTAAGGGAATGTTGAAGAAAACTGTTTTAAATCAGTCAGTGGGCAAATTAAAAACTCATCTTTATTAAAAATATTTATTGCTTCTTGGTGAATATTCTTTATAATTTCACTTTGTCTAAAATATTATTCAATGGATCAAAAGGATAAAATTTATCATCTTGTACAGGAATCAAAAGTCATAATCAAGAACTATTGCCGTTGCTTTAATATTTTACTCAAGAAATTCTTTTCATAAGTTCTTTACATGAAAATGAAATGCTTCTTAGATTTGAATGTGTTTGGTTCATACAAACAGACGAGTTTTGATCATTTAAAATACAAAAATTATATTTATGGCGCTTTATAATGCATGCCAAATGTAATTAAAATGCAAATCACAAAAAAGTTTTACTTAAAAAAGAAGGTACTTATTGCTTTCAATTATCTTTTACGAGGAAAGAAATCTACAAAAAAGAATAATACAAATTTTCATAAACTTTCTCACGGTCAAGATAGCAAATCAAAAGATAATATAACTTCCCAATATAATTCTTTATAATTTTTAATCTTAGATAACGTCAAGGTTCATAAATCTTGGATGGTTTCAAATGGGAATCTTTGATCAACATCAGATTACCTCAAGCAATATAAAAGACAGAACCAATACAAGCTTAATATGGAGACACATCACGAGAGGAAATATTACAATTAATCTCTTATTAAGGCAATTGTAAAAAAATTTATCAGAGAAATATGTGCTTGATTTGGACATAATTTTTTGATTAATTTAATTTCAATGTTTACAACCTGTTCGCTAGGGAAAATATGCTGCTTATAACCTTTTTTTTATGGTTCTATAAAATACTCTTCATAAATTATGTTAACAAAATATGATATTTTTATTAAATACTATATTAGCCATTACAGAATTATGTTACTAAGAGAATAAAAATGTTGAAACTGTAGCCACAAGTATTTCCGACATTACATACGTGATTTCATTCTTGAAAAAAAATTAAAAAGCTTTAAGAAGGGGACCAATAATCGAATGTTGCGTTAGGGGAATAGCACACAAAGACTCGTTTCCAATCTACTTGTAGGAGTTTCAACATTGTGGAGTGAGTAAAAGGTAAATAAAAAAATTGGTTCTAATTGTGCAACAATCTAAATGAAACTCCATATTACTTTACTAAAAATATTACCTAACATATCCTATCTGGCTATTAAATTTCACAATACCGAAGATCTTCAGTTATCTTGGAATGCTATAGCATGAGATGCATTAGGTTAGAAGTGCATAAATGCCTCTTGATCGTTACTATTTATAAAGACCCTTTGAGAGACCACTAGAAATCGTGCATCCCATCATAGTGATGATTATTAACCATCCATTCTCTTGCCATTTGCATAAATTCAACTTACGATCCAGGAGTAGCAGCTTGTATTTACATCAGTAAGGGGACACAGGACGTTGAAATTGACAAATCTATACATAAATCAGTTATCTGGAAATAAAGGTTTCAGTTTTATCTAAATATGTTTCAAATAATAATTTACGAACTTAAGTATTTAAAACAAAGATTAATGGAACTAGTTCCGTATCCCCATATATTGGCGAACGCGGCGAATTTTTTCGTCGCCAAGATGAGCGCGAGTTTATTAACACAAGAAATTTCCCGAAGTTCAATCGAAAAATAAGCAGTTTTGAAAAATTAAAATGTGAAATAAATATAAATAATGTACTTACTTGATATGAAGTTAAGCTGTTATCTCGATTGGTATATTTATTTCGACATTTTGTTCATTTGTCACCAGTGTCACATTTCAGTAAAAATTATTATCAAATTTTACCAAAAAAAACATGCAAAAAATATTTTTCTAAATATATACACTTTATAAAATTTATAAAAAGCATAAACTATATACAATTTTTAAATTTTAAAGAAAACATGAAAAAAACATTTTTAAAATATATAACTTTTTAAGTAAATGAAAATGAAACACAAATACAATAAAAAAATAAATGTAAGCAATAGAATTTAAATAAAATAAGTACACCTCCTACGAATGGAAAAATAACAATAAATTAACAAAAATGTTTAAGATAATAATATATTAACAAAATGAAATTGGGAAAAAAGAACAGTTTACTATTTTAAAAATATAAAAGAAAATATATGAATAAATAAATATATATAGATATATATAATAAATAAACCAAATAAAAAGATAGATATTATTCATAAATAATGTAGAAGAAATTGAGAAAAAAAGAAAAATATACTATTTTTGGACGCTGGCGACAACGAAACACAACCGAGGAAAATATCCCATTTGCTCCAACAACAACAAACAGAAGTCAAATGGCTTCCAATAGAAACGTAGAACAAAGAAACTCGAAGTGAAACTAAAATAGCTGTTGCCATTGGGAAAAAGCACATATATAACATAAAAATTATGTAAAACACGAGAAAAACGAATACTAGCAACCAAAAAATAAGAATAGTAAGAGAAATTGAATTTGGCAATACTACAATGAAAACAAAAACTGAAATCGGCAACACTACGATCAAAACAAAGGGCACCAGATTTGGCGAGAAATCATATAGATGGGGATACTGAACTTATACTAGATTAATTTTTAAAATTGTTTGTTGAAATTGAAAGAACAATAAAAATTTAATTATTTATTTTAGTTTCAATTTTTTAATAATTCTGTCAACTTATTATTAACAAGAGCAAGATAGATAAAAAAATTTTAAAATTTTTCTACTGATTATGATAAAACATCAAAATATATTTTTAAAAAAATATCATGATAAAATTATGAAACATGTTTCTTCAAACACAAATTTTTTCCTTAAAGAATAAAAATTACGTCTCTTAATTAAAATTAAAATTTAAACTTTCAAAGCCTCGTGTCACCTTAAGTAAATGTTGTGCTTATAATTCATAAAATGTTCTAGAAACCTATTGAAGCAACATTTATAGTATAGAAATGATGGATAATTTTATGAATAAATATTTGCCTCTTTAAAAGAAACCATGAAATATCTAGCTTTTACTGTTTCAAAGTTGAGTTTTTCCCGATAACAGAAACATTGTTGGTAGGACTAATACAAATTTAACAAACAAGAAAGTTGAGTTAGTTTTGTATTAGTCCTATCAACTAGTAAAAAAATTGCAGAATTCCTTAGATTGACAGGATTTTACCAAAAACTTTATGCTGAAATAGCCTCTAATAAGTTTGACAAAAAATAATGCTGGATTCAGTTGGGAGGATTCGACCCAACTAGCGTTTGGCACTTTGAAGAAGTGCTTAATTTCTGAACATTGTTTGAAGCTTTACATTAAGTATTAGATGCTTTAGAAGCTGTTATTTACCAAAATGATAAAAATAACTTCCTGTAGCATATGCCAATAAAAACTAAAATATGCTGAAATGCGGTGTAGTACGTTAGATAAGAGATGCTGGGTGAGGTGTTCGGAGTTATACACCTCAAACAATATTGCAAAAATATCTATCATACATTGTGGTTAAGCAAGGCTTTCATTTGCACTCAAAGTGTGTGATTTAACTTCTAGAATGGCTCGATGGGTATTGAGTCTCTAACAATATCATTATACTACTGTATATAAACCAAGATAATTACAGCTGATTAGGGGTGTAAACGCATTGGAACTTCCAAAGGGAATTCCAATTCAAGAATTTCAAAATTCATCAGGAAAATTATTCAAAATGTCAACAAATTATTAATATTTTAAAAAATAAGGTAACACCCTCATTTAAGGTTGTTTATACATCATATGTTGTTTTTCATTAGAAAATGATCTTATTTACCGAAAAATGATCCCAAAAAATCGTGGTCACACAAAAAAAAAAAAATTAGTAATATAGCCCTAACTTTATTTTCAGAAATAATCCGTCATGACTCCCCAGTAGCAACCTATCAGGGGTTTCATAAAACCCAGATTAGAATTAGAAAAAAGTATTCGGGTAATATGTATTAAACTATGTAAACTGTGTTCTTCTTGTGTTGCAAAGAGAGCTCATAAGCCAAAAAACTAGCCCCTTTACAGCTTGTTCCAGTCACTCAACGATGAATGGAATGCATAGGTATTGATACACTTGGTACACTTCTTCCATCTTATTGGGGAAATAGGTATATCTTGGTGATTTTGCACTCTGGCAGGAAACTTGTCCTACACCCGATATAAGAAGTTAAACCGGTTCTAGAGTATTAGAAGATTTTATCAATAGACACGGAGTATCTTCTCGTCTAATTTCCAATGGGGTTTCTAACTTTATCTCAAAGTCAATTTCTGAAGTGTGTTCGGAATCGGGCATCAAAAACACACTAAATCTTCATACCACCCTTAGCCTGATGGAATGGTAGAAAAATTTAACATTAATTAATTAACTGAGATATTTAGTTAATTCTACCCAAACAGACTGGGAGCGGCCAGTACCTTAGCCGTGTTAGTTCATGGATCTGCATGACATTGTACCACAAACAAAACACCTTCATATCTTCTATATCAGAAATATCAAATTATCGAATTCTGTAATGTCTGTTACTTATAATTATGCAAATGCCCGAGAGTATATTAAAAATCTGATTTTATGTTTGCAACATTCCTTTCAGATTATTAAAATTAATTTAATAGTTGCTGCAGAAAAGAAGGAATTCTATCACCATAAAACTGCAATTGATAAACATCAAGAAATAAGCGGCATATTATATTTATACCTTTCCAAAACAACACCAGGGATTTCATGGAAATCAATGAGATCAAATGTAGGCTTCCTTAGAGTCTTTAATAAACAAACACCTTTGAATTACGAAACTGAATGAGTAAAAGAATCGTCTTACACTTAAATAAGTCATGTAGATTGACTTTTAATAAATAATGATAGAGTTATATTCCCGACTTCACCTGAAAAATTTTTCACCTCACCAAATCAAAGACACAAATAAAGACAATAAAATTATTTCCCTTGTGGTTGGTGTGCAAAGAAAAGATAAAAATGCATTAATTTCTTATAAGAGCCATATAATTAACCCCACATAGCTCTAAGTCATCTCAAATTAAACGAGTTTCGTTTGTTCCAAAATGGGGTCCTGGAACATTTCGACAAATAATGCATAATTACAATATTCTTTCCACTCGAAGGTGCTGAAACACTAATACAAATTGAAAGCAAAATGGACTGATATGAACACTTATAAATGCTCCTGTAGAAAGCACTAAATGCTAAAAATGATTAAACAGTTTTTTTTATGTATGTTACTTACAAAAATATAGACTAGATGCTTAATTTAAGATTGGAAATCTTATTAGGTATTATTTTATGTATTATTGTAAGTAAAAAAGGGGTATGAACTAAAATTTAAAAAAAATATTTTAAACAAACTAAAGGGTACCAAAATAACTTGAATACCATATGAATAGATGGTATATCTTGCATGAAGTTTTGAGCGTTAGACATGTTACAAAATAACGGTCGCATTTTTTCTCTGCAATGTTGTGATTGTCAGAGAAGTGTTTCCTATTCAACATAGAGGCGATTCGTTGCCTCTTCTCCATAGATGTATTATAAATGGGGACGGCACTAATAGGATTGTAAGTGGGAAGAAAAAAATATTTTTTATATATACAGGCAGATTTTTGATATTGTATTCACTGACTGGATATTTTTTGTCAATTAATGAAATCACCCATTTTTTTCAAACTGGCTGGAATTTCCTTTTTATATATCATTATCCTGTAAGATTGCATCCCGTACTATTCCCCATTTCCCCTGTGCTTGACGCAGTATTTAACGTACAACAGGTTGTGGACAGAAGCAAGAAGGCGAGACTGAAGACATATTGGGGATTGGAGATGGCAGAGGATCTACGAGAAAAGCCTGAATCCCTCATCGCTAGAAAGGACTCATTATTCGAGTCTGGCGTCTTACTGGAATCTAAAGACTGCAAAGTTGAAATAATCAAATGTTAGGACTTTACAGTCTGAAGAAGAATATATATAATCCCACAGTATGAATCAATATAATTAAAGTCACGCAGAAGGAATGAACTTGTGAAGCCTCTAAATAGGCCGGCCTCAAATAGTGCTAATATTTGCTTTCGTAAGTCCATGCTCTTTTTATATAAATTCTTTTTTTTTTTAAATTCTGGTACCTCTTATTTTATTATTTTAATTAGTTAGTGTAAATTATAAATACCGCTTGCCTAGTTAACCATGCTGTCCGTAATGCATATAAACGTTGGAAATAATATACAAGGTGGTTATAATTAAACTTCTCGGAATAACAGCATCCCACAGAGCAAACGGATGAACGGAATGCAACGAAATTTTGTATATGGGCTTTACACGAGATGCGCTCTCGGAATTTCGAAAAAAAATTTTGAGTTAAAAATGTCCACCAGAGGGCGCTTTTTTGGAAAAGCATGAAATGTGACACAATAAACGATCAAAACGGAATACAGAAACAATTAACATTTATTAATATGTCTGATCACCCTGTCATCAAACCACATTAAATAAAGGTAAGGAAGAAAGAACAGTACGCTGTTTGGGAAACAAAAAACAGTTCAGTTTGCCGAAACAAGAACACATTAGGACGAAATTTCACAAGCGGAGCAGTTGTTAATCGTGTCCAGAATGATGTAGAGAAAGTTGCTCCATGTGACCACCCTCATTCACCTGCAAAATTTCAAGTCGATGCACAGTGTGTTCAACAGCAGATCGTAACTGATCAATTGTGAGGCTTCGCACATGAAGCGTTATGGATTCTTTAAGTCACTCAACATCGTAACACCTCCACGATACACCCGACTTTTTAAATAACCCCATAACCAGAAATCGCACGGAGTTAGATCCGGCGAACGTGGTGGCCATGGATAACGAAAGGAGCGACTAATAACACGCTCCTCGGTGAAGTGTTGGAGCAATAGCGCCTTCACGGACTCATGGATATGTGAGGGTGCACCATCCTGCATGAAAATGGTCGATGTAAGGACTCGCCTTTGCTGTAGTTGCGGCACAACAAACGTCTGCAGCATGACATGGTACTGACGGCCCGTAACGGAACATGTGACAGGCCCACGTTCAGTGATTTCCTCAAAGAAGAATGGCCCAAGGATGAAAGTCGCCGTAAATCCACACCAGACAGTCACCTTTGGAAAATGCAGGGGACTTTCAGTGTGCATCCGAGGATGTTCCTTAGCCCAAATGCGGCAATTCTGTGTGTTGACAGTCCCGTTGAGGTAGAAATGAGCCTCGTCGCTCCACAGAATATTCCAAGGCCATGACAGATCAACAGTCATTCTGTTGAGGAAATTGACTGCAAATGAGAGACGTTGTGCTTTGTCCCTATCAAGCAGCTCTTGGGTAGGGCGGATCTTGTATGGGAAATAGTGCATTATGTTTCTGAGCAATTTTCGGACGGTGCTGTAAGCATAGCCAGTCTGTCTAGAAACTGCACGTGCGCTACTGCCCCCAAACTCTGATGTCTGTGCGTCAACAGCTGTTTTTACGGCATCAACAAGTACCGATGTGACACGCTTGCGGCCTCTTCCAGGTTGAACTCCTAATTTCCCCGCCTCTTCAAATTTCTTAATCATGGCCCGGATACCTTTAGTTGAAATTGGTCCACGCCGTAGGCTTTTTCTACGATGAAATTCACGAACTGCAGCAGAAGCATTCCCCTTGTTTTCGTAAACCAGCTTCACCAATAACGCACTATAAACTAAAGAGATCACCATAAATACAGCCGGAAACATCGACTTAAACTTAACAATGTCTGCAAACGTTTTATGCCCAAACTTGTTTTGCATGAAGACTCCTCTTCTTCCCAAGCATGCAAATCTCGGCATTTTTCTCCTACAACTGACGGATTTTCCCGATTTTGCATTTTATTACTCATAATTCTTGTTTTGGTTTGTTAATATTGTTTCTGCATTCCGTTTTGGCCATTTACTGAGTTAAATTTCATGTTTTTCAAAAAAGCGCCCTCTGGTGGACATTTTGGAACTAAAAATTTTTTTTCGAAATTCCGTGAGCGTACCCGTGTATCGTGGAGGTGTTACGATGTTGAGTGACTTAAAGAACTCCATAACGCTTCATGTGCGAAGCCTCACAATTGATCAGTTACGATCTGCTGTTGAACACACTGTGCATCGACTTGAAATTTTGCAGGTGAATGAGGGTGGTCACGTGGAGCAACTTTTTCTACATCATCCTGGACACGATTAACAACTGCTCCGCTTGTGAAATTTCGTCCTAATGTGTTCTTGTTTCGGCAAACTGAACTGTTTTTTGTTTCCCAAACAGCGTACTGTTCTTTCTTCCTTACTTTTACTTAATGTGGTTTGATGACAGGGTGATCAGACATATTAATAGATATTAATTGTTTCTGTATTCCGTTTTGATCGTTTATTGTGTCACATTTCATGCTTTTCCAAAAAAGCGCCCTCTGGTGGACGTTTTTAACTCAATTTTTTTTTTCGAAATTCCGAGAGCGCATCTCGTGTAAAGCCCATTTACAAAATTTCGTTGCATTCCGTTCATCCGTTTGCTCTGTGGGATGCTGTTGACAGGGGAAGTTTAAATATAACCACCTTGTATATAAAATAAATGTGCATATATGAAAATCGATTGGTTATTTATGATTAATTTAAAAGTAATTATTAATTACAAAAACAAAGTCAATTTCTGCATTAGTTTTCAGGTTTGAATCTATGAAGAAAAGAATAATAAATGCACAAAGCAATGTTAAAAATATATTATTTAAGTTTCAAATATTATTTGTAAACACTATAACATGACGGTATTTCACTACAGAACGCTTGGGCTTGACACTCAGAGAGCTGAATACTGGAATGCAAGAAAACTTCTTGAGAAATGACTTCGGTCTTCCTTTTACTTTTTGTGTCTCTTTTTGAAGTATTTCTTTAGTATTCTTCTCAGTTTTATTTGCTTGCTTTCCCTGCCATTGGAAATAAGGAAATGTTTTACTGCTTGTTTGGTATTCTACAGCTGAAAAATTAGCAGAATCAACCAGCTTAGTAGATGTACTGCTTCGTACTATCGAAATATCAATTACGGAGAATTTTGTTAGGTATAAGAATTTTGTTAGAGACACTCTTGTATGGAATTACTTAAAATAAGATTTTAAATACATTAATTTCAACTGCTAAACATTTACCTTACTTTCGTAGAAAAATAGATATTTATTATTTTTAATGATAAAAATTATTTACTTAACCTTGTTCTAAACATGGTTATACGTCACAGAATGATATTTTACGAATAAATCACCAAAAAAAAAATATCACGTAGATTTCGTAAGCAGTGAAAACATTATTAAATAAGCATATATACATTGAGTTTAAATCAGCATAACTTCTATAGAGACATTTCATTCAAATAAAATACAGTTTAACTTCATTACAACGTTTATTCATTCGATTACTATATTTAGGCCTCTCTTTCATAGGCATCCTAACAACATAAGTCTTTTGTAATGTATTTTAATGTGCACTGAGAGAAAATTTTCAAAGAAAAATGAGCCATATTCACAAGTAACAAGGGAGAAAATCCGGAAAACTCCCACGCAGCAACCGCGACGGATAAGTAAGAAGAAAACACACATACATTGCGGTGCAGGTGAGCCCCGGACTGTACTTCTTGGTTAATGGTTTGGATATTCGCTCATCACTAAGTGCCTCGTAATTTTGAACCCCAGTTAGGTGACATCCTCTTTTTTATATCCACACCACACCAAGAAAGGTAAATATACATACATACATATGTATACATACACACACACACACATATATACATATATATTGTTACAAAATTATAAATAATTATTGTATATGTCCTAAAATATCTCAGACAGATCGGAAATACTCACATTTTGGGCAACAATTGCGGTATTTAGACGTGTTATACGTTAAAAGCGGGTTTTCTAATGATTTGGTGACTTGGCGATGTTTTGGCGAGATTTTTGGTGACTTGGCGAGAAATAGATATTTCTAGAAACATCCATCACCTAAGCTCTAGAACCAATATTTAGCGAGATAGCCTAGAAGCTTCCAGAACATTGGCGAAATTAGTAGATTTCCCCGCCAAGTCACGTATAAATACCGCAGCCCGACATAGTTAGAAAGTTTTGTGATAAACAAAGACAGTCAGTGAGTGAAGACGATTAGTCGTGACTGCTAGTTTAGAGAAGCTGTTCTCTACCTGAGGTATTTGAGACCTGTGATTGGAAGCTGTTACTTATTGTATCCGACGAATTGGAGCTGTATAATAGTGATTGTTACAGCTGGTATATCTAGTGGAAATTTTTTTACGAATAAAAGTCTTGTGTTCATTAAGTGGTTGCTTCCTTCAACTCTCAATCCACATGAACCCCGAAGCTCGGTACAACAGGTGTTTACGTCAAGTACTTCTCTCAGGAATGTCATAAATGTCTCCCTTCAAAGTCATTTCTTGTACTTGTACTTAAACACGTAAGGATGAAGTTATCACTTTTGTTTTATTTAGCATCTTTCACGGTCAGAGAAGTTTTTTCTGCCGGTTTACTAAATTTAATAAATGTTGATCCAGATACTTTTCGAAATGTGGTAAGAAATAATATGTAATTTTCTTTATGAACAGCATAATTTTTAGCTTAGTATTTTCGATGGTGTATAAAACAATAAGTCTTAGAATTTTTATAGTTATTTTATCGTAAATAATCAAAAACTTCATTATTAAAGGGAAATCTAAACATGAGTTTATTGGATAGAAATAATTGTTCACTTATGCATTTTAAGAAATCTTTATAATGTAGTAGAACGTTAACTGTTAGTTGTTTAATATTTCTTTTAAAATGTAAGAGCATTATTGAATATTTTTCAATATTTTAAAATATAATATTTAGTTAAATAAATTTATTAATTATATTCATTTTCAAATGTTACAGAATTATTAATAATACCCACTTTAGAAATAGTAATTAATAAATTACGTTAACTAATTTTTTTTGTCTATTTTAAGAAAAATGAAACCAAAAATTAGAGGAAAATATTGTAGATCGATCTAATATAATTTAAAATAGGTAACAAATTTAATTATCTGTCTATGCCTGCTTTATTTTTTCATAATTAATTTTTTGATATTATGAATATAATATTGTCCTTAAATATTTTTATTTTTAATACAAAAAGGTAGTTTTTGGTGATAAGCATTTATTAAAATGCCTAAATATTGTTTTGCAGATGTATCACGCATGAAATTTTATCAGAGAAACTCTTATCTTCCTTTGAGAATTAATATTTTCATTTGAATTAAGGTTTCTTTTCACTTTCTGGATTAAGAGCTATTTATATATATATATATATATATATATATATATATATATATATATATATATATATATATATATATATATATATATATATATATATATATATATATATATATATATATATATATATAAGATATTACATTTGTTTATATTAAAATTATCCTAACACCAATTTGAAATTTTATATTTTAAAATAATTGGTAAAACCAATTTATAATGTTGTAAATTAATTTCCTAATCTATGTGTGTATTAATATATTTCTATATAGTTAAACTATGGAATATCATTCTATATAGTTAAAATATATTACTATGCAGTTAACAGAGAGAGTGGTAAATATTACGTTGAACAACATTTATCTTATTCAGTAATTACATAAAATGAAATATTTTTCTGAATTTTAAGTTACTTGATAACAAGTTTAATAATTTGAATTATACTGCCAATAGAAAAATGTATTTTAATGAATTAAATTTATAGTTTTGAATATAAATTTGTCTTAGAAAGAGCTTAATATATAACTTATTCTGAACGCTAAATATGAAAATATGTATTCAAAAGTTTCGAGAATTAATATTTAAAATGGTAAGCTACTGTACAAGTAATGTACAGTAGCTTACCATTTTAATTAATTTTAATAACACCAAAAGTTAGTACTGAATTTTTAGATTTATTTATCAGCATTAAAAATTCGATTAATGTGATTTGATTAATTCGATTATGTTGATATTTATAAAAAAATATAATCAATTTAATTTTACAGTGAACAAATTGTTAAATTCTAACTCCAATATTTCCTTAAAAAGTTGTGGAAATATTATATTTAATTAACTAGATCTTACAGTCTTTGCAATAATCCTACATTCATTGAAAATCAAATGAAACATTTAATCCTTTATCTCAAAAACAGCAATATTTCAGCTAATTTTATTTTAAATTATATATGAAGGAAATAGGGAGTTACTGGTAAGATTGGACTATGCGTAATTTTTACAACTCAGAAGGACCACACAAGTCATTGAAGCTCTTTCAAGATTCCGAGAACATCAACTTTCACTTAAAATCACTTCACTTAAGTCTCTAATCATAAATTAACCTTAAATCTCTTTAAATAAAATTAACACTTTAAACATCTTTAAACATAATTAAACTATTTCATTAATTTCTGTTCACTGTAAATTCAAAGTTAAACATAATTAAACTTTGAATTTACAGTGTTATTTCTTAACTACTTTAGCCTTTTTAAATTTAACATGTAATTTTTCCAATTATTCTTGGCAGCTACATCTTTATCCCAATTTAAAATTTACCTTTGTCATTTTTTTCTATATTCCAACATTCAAGTAGGTTTTGATTTGCGGGTTTTGATATTTATCGATAGATATTTTCGATATTTTCGAAGAGTATTAAATTTGCATAGTTGACCATTCCCTTCCTAATAAAGAGTTGGTCCCTATGCTTTCCTCCTAATCTTTGTAGTGTTTATTGTTTTATTTTTGTGAGTAATTTTCAAATTTTGTCGTACTAGTTTTATTGTTCTTCATGTTGTAATATATATAAAGGTAAAAATAATTTTAAAAAATATCGGAATGTATTTGACATAACAATTTATATATTTTAAACTTGCTAAAATATAAGTTATATAATGTAAAATTTAAAAAATTACAAAATTCCAATAAGATTTCAAAATTTAAGGTAATTTTTATATATTTTTTCTACAAAAAATGAAATGAAAGTTAGCATTCATAGCTTTTAAAAATTTTATGCCCCATATTAGTCTTCTGATAAAAAAGTTTCAGATAATTTAATTTTTCTTTTTCAATATTCGAAATAATCTGCTCATATTCCGATTAAGTAATTCTGCTTCTCTGATTCGAGGTTTCACTATGTTTCAAAGCGAGTAACATATTCAACAGGTGTGATTCCCATTTCTTTTATAACATAGGTTGGTTAGAACACACAATTAGTAAAATATTTATATTACAGTATCCACAATTCCAATTTTTTAATTTTCAATTCCAACAAAAGCATTTTTTGTAATTCTGTCCCATATGTAATGGAGTCAATTCATCACCAGGCGGTGCTTCTGCTCTTGGTACTTGTCATGTGACAAATTCCAAACGTAGATTATTTACATTATATTACTGTGTGTATTCATATTTAATTTTGTAAACATACAATTTAGTTTTATCCAATAAGTTGGTAGCAATGCTTTCTAATTTTTACACACATTGAACAATAAAGAAACGTTAAATATTTATACTTTTTTCAAATTGTTCTACGTTTAATAATCTAAATATATTTTCACAAATGAATGAAAAACACAGTATTTTGACAAAGAATAAAATCTTTATAATGGCAAGAGAAATTTGTAATCAAAATTATTTTATAAGAAATGATAGATGATACGAAGCAATTTTTACGTCGTTAATAACTGCCAATTATTTTATTTTATTTATTTTTGTGCCAAAATAACCGCTTGAATTTAATTAACATTTTACTTTACCAGCATTTTAAAAAATAATTTCCCAGAAATGCTTGTCATTGAAGACGAAACGTGATAAATTGGAGACTAATGATTTAAATGGTAAAAAAATATCAGTCCTGAACTACTTGAAACCTATTAGATTTAAATTTAATAGAGTTTATGCAGCGGACGCATCTAACAAGCAAACAAACAAAAAATTTGCCAAGCATACTTGACATGTGACTTTGACGTCATATAAAGTTAGTCAATATTTGTGTACCATTCTGTCAATATTTTTGCGAAAAATCGTTAGCTTTTAATTTTCTTTATCGTTAAAACCACAGGTTCAGGCAATAAAATGTTTATGAGCATAGTTCGTAGAATTCATTCGAATAGTCCGTTAACAATGTATTCTACTAAAATCAAAAAAAAAATTGCTTCGGCAACATGGTACTTTCACTTATTTTATTCATGCTAAGTTATTTTACAGTTTGTTTTTATTTTTAAATGTTTTTAAACATATAATTATGTGCGTTAAATACATTTGAATGCCGAAAATTGAGAACAATCAAAATTAAAAATTCCAATTTTTTACACTGTTAAATATCTTTTATTTCTCTTAAATGAATGTATCAGAAAGATTTTAAGCAATTCCATGTGAGAAGCTAATCCAAAAAATATATAATTAATGTATTAAGCATTCATTACTAAAAATTGATTTCATCGAAAACAATATGATGCACACTATTTTAATTAGGAGTACATAGAACTTGCTTTATCGTAAATAATTTGGAATCCATATCGTTTTCTGTTTTAAAAATAAAAGTTTTGTTTTAAAAATAATTAAAATAATTTTAGAATATGCAGATGTTTTTTTTAAAAAATAAATACTTTTAATTACAGTTCCTTTTCGGTTTCAATTTAAAGATTTTAAAAGTGATAGGAAACACATTTGAATGAAATTCAGATAGAAGAGATCAGAAAAATTGCAATCTGAAAGAGAGTGAGGTGTAATGAGGTGCAAGAAATTCTAAAGAAATATTTATTGCTTAAAATAATATTCAAATAAAATAATGCTTAAAGTAAATATTTATTGCTTAAAATATGTTCCTAATATTTTTTATTAGGAATGACTTCAGATACTTTATCAAACGGAATATTATGTTTAACTTAGTTTGTCCCTCAACAGTTTTATTATTGCATACCAAGAACTTTAAAGTGAACTCCAAGTCGCTTCAAAAATCAAGGCTACTATGTAATTCTGACCCACAAATCATAAAAACAAAAGCCAGGTATCTAGCCATTCGGATTCCAAATAAACTAAACCGTACATTAAAAATCATCAGGATAAATTTGCTTTAAATTTAAGCATTATTCACATGCAACTAGTTTACCACTGGCATAAAAGTACGAGTAATCGTATACGTAAGTTTGTTGGACGCCTATAATTTGATATTTATCATTATAATATATTCACAAATAATCAAATTTAAAAGTCAATCATTCTCTATTTATTTTCAATATAATTTAAATAATTTAAATTGTAGTAATAATGAACTTTTTGGTGAAATTATCTGATTTTATTTTATCACATTCTGTTTAACTTTATTTTGAATAAAACTTACTTAATTTAATTCTAAATAGTAATGAAACGTTTTATTTTTTTTAATTATCTGAATATAATTGGTTATTCTATTCCAGTTATTCCTGAACATTCCTTTCTTAATTTAATTATTAACAATAGCAAATCTCCTAAAGACTATAAAATTTTATTGATAAATGTAAAGCTTGTTGGAAATTTCTGAGCAACCATGTGAAAATGTATACATCATTTTATATTCTTCAGTTTTCAAGAACTTAATTAGAATTGTTTATATAGTGCTGGAGGTACATTTATAGATGCCATATTTCACCGAAAATAGTTAAACTTTAAATAGAAATCAAAAAATAATTTTCTGTAATATTTTCAAAGTTTGGAATACTTTTGTTTACTTATTCAAATAAGTTGATATTGGTTAACATGTATTATTCAATTCTTTTAAGGAGGAGTGCTCCAAAATATTCATTAAATTCCAATAACTCTTAATTTTATATTTACAGAGAATAAAATCCATTATATTCAAAAATCTAAATATCAGATAAACAAATTAGTTTTTTTCATAAACTTCTAAAGATTAATATTTACTTATTTAACTAAATTCAGAGAAATAATTCTTTTCTTACTTTTGTTTTTAACTTCATAGAATTCAGAAAAAATAAACCATTCATTAAAAAGATAAATTAAAATATACTCCTAAATCTTATTTGTTAAAATTCATAGTTTTTAAATAATGCATTCAGCAAATTTGCCCATCATGATGCTTGTGGGTTGTGTCTGTAATGTAGGTGACTGATGTACGAAACAATTCGAATTCTAATACTGTTTTTTTCTTTGCAATACATTTATTGAAAATTCATGTACTTCCTTTGGTCATAAACCTATATCGTTTTGGAGAATACTTCTAGTTATAATTATTATGTAAATTAAATTGTAAATTTAATTGTAAAATTACTTGAAAGAAAGTATAAATAATTAAAACAAGAAATTTCATTAAAAACAGAAAAGGATCCAAGTAGAATTACGAGTTCGGACCTAATTAATCTACATTTCGGGTAAAAAATTTAAATAACATTTTTAAAGTTTAATATTCCACTTGCATCTATAGACTATATAGAATAAAATTAAATGTATTTCTTTTGAGACGATTTCTTAAATTATGATAATTGAGCATATTTAAATGTCTGTGAAATCATTTTAGGAAAATTTGCTATATAGTAAGCATTTTTATCCATGACTGCTTTGCATTGAATTAAGAGTCCTAAATCAATTAATAATAATATTTCATTTACTAGTCTCTTCCATATAATATTTACGTAATACTTCAAATAATAATACAAATAATTTTATTTTTCAGATTTAAATTCATATAAACTAATGCCATATATATATAATACAATAGTAACCAAATTAAAAAAGTTCCTTGTTAGAAATAAAGAATGTTTTGAATTAATATTATTAAGTTTTAAAGTTTAATTTTAATTAAATTACAAAAAATATCGCAACCTAATAAATATATTTTTCTAGTTTTAAAAAAACAATTTCAAAGACAAAGATTTAACTATAAAGAGAAATTGCAAAGATACGTTGTGAGATATCTTATCAAAAAATTATCTTTTCAAAATTATTGGAGATTAATCCAGATAAAATTTTATATAGTTGATATTTTTATTTAAAATAATTTTTCTCACATGGTAGCACATACCGCATAAGATAACGGACAGGATTGCTGCTTGTTTTAGCGTTGTTGTCGTCCTCTTGAGCCAGCTAGCATGGTATAATGGGATGCGCTGCTCCACTTTTCCAACTAAACCGTAATTTAGGCTGGTGTTCGAATTCCTCAATACGTATATGTCATAGGTACCCGTTCATAGGGTAGGCAACCCCATTCATACAAGAAAAGGACAAGACAGAGAAAGTACATCCATGCCAGAACCAGGATTTGAACCCAGGACCTCTCTACCCGCAGTCAGGCACGCTGACTACTAGACAGGGAGGGTGGCTCCTTCCACATAGTTTTTTTTTTTCAAATAAAAACATTTATTTTGAAATTATATGTTGAAAAACCTACACTTACGTAGATAAATCAATAAATTTATTATTTGCAAAAAAGGAATTAAAATTAGTAGTTTTATTTTTGACAAAATAAAAGTGCAAAATGTTTAATAGCATTTCTTACCATTTATCAGTGATTTTCAATAGTATGTATTAATCTACTCTTAATAAAATAACATATTTTTATTATATTAGTTTATAGCCAGAATGTAGATGATTTATTATTTACTCCTTTATTATCTTGACACAGAGGGAATTAATCACATCTAAAGGGTATCCCGTGGAAAATTACGTCGTGGAAACTGAAGATGGATATTTGTTACCAGTGGAAAGAATTCCTTATTCTAAAACTCAATCGAAAGCAAATGGTAAACGGCCAGTAGTTTTTTTGATGCATGCCTTCCTATGTACATCTGATGAGTGGTTGCTAAATTTCCCTGACCAAAGCTTAGGTAATTTTAATTCCTGAAAATTATTTTTTGAGGTATGTTGAGATAAAAATGCTTCAGTAATATATAGCTCAATACTAAATAACTCAATTCTATAGTTTCTTTACCCTTAAAATGTAGAAATAAAATAACCAAGAACAGAAAGTCATTTTCAATGCTGTCATCAAAATTCATCAGTTATAGAAATATAAAATTTCTTTTTCAGCGTGAGTTAAAGAAAATCCTTTTTTGCGTTTCTTGTATATCATTTGAAGAGATATCATTTATTGAACAATGAAAGTGTGACTTACAAATTAAATTCTCATTCAATTAAAAATAGTTGTACAGCGCCTAATTAAGAATTATGTTAAATTAGCATGTAGGTATGCATATCATTCAAAGCTACTTATTTCTTTTATTTCCTACTTAAGTAAAATTGAATTGACCTCAAGGCCAAGATTTTCTTTTTTATTTCTTTAAGCTGTTATACTTTCACAATATTTCATTCTCTCTTGTCAAAAGATACACCAAATAGTTATGTCCGAAGTCTCAGCTAAAAATTGATTAATTATTTTTACTGACATATTTATGGTTTAAATTACCCTTTCAAGAAAAAAATTCTTTGTGATAAAAAAGGAGAAAATACGAATTTAATATATCAAGAAAGCAGTGTAAAAAAACAATATTTTATTACTTATCAACTATATATCGTAATTTTTTTAAATAAACTAATTTGTTCAATGTTTTTCGATTATTATTCAGACTGCACATCTTATTATATTAAAAAATCGTTAATTTTAATTATTTTAACAAAAGCAGGAAACATTACTGAATAACAAAGATTACATAAAAATTCTGGTTTGTTTGACACTCATCGGTTATTTTTGGTACATCAAGTCTAATTAAAGGGTCTTACGTAAAGTGGATTCCGAACCATTATTAATATACAAGATTGAGATGAGAAAAAATTTAATATTAGAATAAGAACTCAAAGTTACCCCAAATTTTAATTTTAAAAATTAAAGAACTGCTAACATATTTGTGTTTGTCCACGTTGCTTAAAAATCGTAGATTATTTCTACAACACATTCTGATAAGTAAAGCACATATACTAACAATAATTTCATTCATTGAATGTAAAATTAGGGTAAAAAAATTACAATATCTTATATACATTCCTGAATGATTCAATCAAATAACAGTTTGTGTACTATCATGTTATTATAATGAAATTGCATTACACGCTATTTAAAATATAACATCTTGTAAAGAGAGCATTTTATAACATTCCTTAAGAAGATTATATCACTGATTTAGAAAATAAATTAATAAATATTGAATATTATATGTAGAATATGACATCAAAAAATGTATCATTTTTATGTTTTTTTGTGAATATAAATATTACTTAATTATTAATCAAATATTTGTTAATTTTAAGTTTAAATTATTAAAATTCATTTAACTTTTACTTAAAAGATTGCGAATCAGTATTTAAAGCTTAAAATGAACATTTTCACAAATCAAAAATTGTGAAAATAGATTTTTAACTGAAATTAGGACTAGTTAAAACATTTCTGCATTTATTAAATTTATTAATGTTTACACGATGACCAATAAATTATATATATATTTCCTATAAATAATTTAATTAGTGTTGTAATAGGATAAATAATGCGCTGTACTAACAATTGGCCTCGAATATTTATATGCTGTATAATTTATGTGAAATTTGATAAATAGTTATGAATTTTATCTAAATTAGTTGTATATTTCATTAAGAACTTTGCAAAAACCATAGATAAGAATTTTGTACAATTATTTCCAATTCGATCATTTAGTCTATATTTAAATCATTAAAAACATCCATAATTTTATTTGAAAAAAAAAAGTTCTAAACTATAGAAAATCTAAAAATTCTTATCAATAATTATATCCCGCTGGTAATAAATCATGGAAATCTCCCTTAAACGATGGTTATTTTAATACTTTAACGTATGATTATTCAATTGTAAAATGCTTAGATATGTATATTAAAAGTTAGAGTCATCAAAATTTATAGTTTTATTCTTCAAAAATATTAGAGAGTTTTTCTCTTAAATATTACTAAAAATGAATCTCGCTATAGAAAACAATAAATCATTCAAGAAAAAATCTTTAAACAATTATTTATAATTTTCTCAATGTATTCTATTTCTGGGTATCGTGTTATTAGATCCCACAAAATCAAAACGTAAAATACGTACATTTTAACTATATTTTATTTGAATAACAGTTTAAAGTAGTTACTCTGATTTTGTAATGTATAGTTAATCGATTATAAAATATTTAGATATTGTATATTAATAACAAAATTATATATTAATAAATACATTTTATACCTTAAAAGTATTATAATCTTTAAAATGTTAATAGAAATAAATATAGCTATTGCAATCATCGAACAAAAGTATAAAATGTGTATTTAAAATTTATAATCTAAAATATTTATATTCAATTTACATTTATGCTTTCTTTTAATAGATTAATCAATACTTTTTAATTAAATGCATTTAAGCTACTATACTAGGGTTTAAGGTATTTAGCTAAATTATTCAATTTCAGAATGCGCATTTTAAATTATTTAACATTTAAAATGTAAATTTTTCTACATAAGTCAATAATTTTCAACTAAATACATTAAATTCGTAATAATTAAATCTTAAACATTAAACTAAATGGTTAGTCGATTTAAATATACTTTTAAAAACTGTATGATTATTTATTTACTTAACTTTTTGGTACAATGCTTAAAATAATGAGTAAATGATTTTGTTGATGTAATTTTTGAAGACTTTTCAATTTGTTCTCACTATAAAACATTTTTATTTACTAAACTAAACTAATTGCTTGTTAGTTTCATATTTCAGTGAAACTAATTTTGTAATTTTGTAAACTTTGGTAAATTAAAATGGTTATTCATTTCAAACTACAGAGTTATTTTGGCAAAAAAATGGCAGTTATCAATGCTACAATATAAATTGATTTATTATCCTGTATATAATTTCTTATAAAACAATTCTTACTACAAATTAACCTTGCCACTATTTTGGTTTTTCTTCGTCAAAATATTATTTTTAACTTATTTGTGGAAAATACTTAGTGTAGTTAAACGTAGAAGAATCTGCAACAGTTTTATCATTATCAAATGTGAAATTAAAAAATTTCCAATGCCCGATTGCAACTAGGATTTAATACTTTTTACTCTGTTAATTTAATAATATATAAAAAAAGAATATACATGATATTTGATTTATTTATAAAAAATACAACTTAATTACGAAGTATAAAATCATCAAATTGAAACGTAGAACAAAAACTTCGAATTAAAACGAAAAATTCTAATGCTGTTGCTATTAAAACAAACCATTTATATGGTATAAAAATAATGTAAATCAGAAAAAATTTAGAAAGAAAAAATTGTAAAAAGCGACAAAAACTTAAATTGGCAATACTGTAATCAAAACAATGGACGTTAAATAAAATCTCTTTGAGGAGGATATCATACAAAGTAAAAGTATTGTAGTATTTGAAATTTCTTTGCGACAGTCTTTGAACAATGAAAAATAATTAAGAGGAAGGAACCGTAGATACAAATTTGAGAGTAATTGAATAAATAAAATTTTTTAATACAGTTGGCAAGACTTCAGTGATAGTGAATTGTAAAATTTGCGAATGCGTTTAGAATTCAGGAAAAACTTTTTTTAAGAAGAAATACTCAGCAAAAGTTTAAAAAATTTCCTTCCAATTTCACTTAAGAAATTATAATTAATAATTTCTAACATTTTTTTACGATATGTTTTGGCATTGCCTGGGGACTGCCTAACAAACTAGCCTATTGTATAGCATTTTAGTTTTCCACTTCGTTAATTGCCTCCGAAAATATTTTTCATGAGCAGTAGCGCCGTTTTCGCATGCTGCATAGGAGAAAACCCGGAAATCTACTGAGTGCTCCCCTTCACAAAAAAAAATACATGTAGAAGCATAATATACATCTGCCATCGTTCAACACTGGCTGGAATCATACCCGAAGTCTTATGCTCCTGAGACTTGTTGTCCTACAAACAGGCCTCAGATAGCCCCCATACAATATATTGCTGTTATAATTATAATAATTATATAATTCGTAATTAATTTATACTACGTAATTACATAAATTATATATCATAAAAGAATATTTTAATTATCTCTGATATGACATTAAAATATATATTGCTTTTAAATATAGAAATGATGAAGGTAATGTATATTGAGTAAAAAATATGACGATTTCATTTTAGAATAACATGATTAAAAAAATCAAATTTCTATATAAAATAAACTTTCTAAAATGCTTAAAATAATAAACAGAAGAGAAAACATTTTGAGTAAAAGCAGAAAGTAAAAAAGATTTTAAGTATGACCTAACGTGAATTCGTAATCATAATGAATTAAAATATTAGTAAAAAGTGTCAGTTTTTAAATTTCAGTAATATTTTTATGAGAAACAGAGAGAAGCGCATTAAATTCCTTTATTTTCTTTCATTTTTAAGAAAAAGAAGCATATTTTAGGGGAAATTTTCTAAACAATCTTACATGTATTAGATCCAACTGCCAAGTAATACTTATTTTGCTTGAAATGTGCTCATGTAGATCGGCATAACTAATCAATTATAACTACTGTAAGATAATTACTCCAACCATATTTATAAGAATCGTATATAATAATGATCGCATCATATAGTGTGTTGATGTAAAAATTGTAAGTTACAGATAACATGTAAAATGTTAATGTTTGAAATGTATAAACATTTAGCTCACATCTTTGATCTTTCAGTTGTTCACATTAAATTCAAACACGTTCACATACATTTCTTTTCAGGATTCATATTAGCAGACAAGGGTTATGATGTCTGGTTGGGAAATGTGAGGGGTAACACATATTCTAGAAGCCATGTGAGATTATCTCCAAGCCAAGATGAATTTTGGAACTTTAGGTATGCAATGTGAATTAAATTTAAATATACACTACTGGTCATTAAAATTGCTACACCAGGAAGAAATGCAGATAACAAAATGATATTTATTCGACAAATATATTATACTAGAAATAACAAGTTATTAAATTTTCAAAAAATTTGGCTGGATATATAGATCCTGAGAAATCAGTACCCAGAACAAACACTTCTGGCAGTAATAACAGCAGTTATACGCCTGGGCATTGAGTCAAACAGAGATTGGATTGCATGTACAGGTACAGATGCCCATGCAGCTTCAACACGATGCCACAGTTCATCAACCGTAGTGACTGGCGTTTGGTGACGAGCCAGTCGCTCGGCAACCATTGACCAGACGTATTCTATTAGTGAAAGATCTGGAGAACGTGCAGGCCAGGGCAACAGCTGAACATGTTCCATATCAAGCAAGGTCCGTACAATACCGGCAACATGCAGTCGGGCATTATCCTGCTGAAACGTAGGGTTTCGCGGGGCTCTAATAAAGGGTAGAGCCACGAGTCGTAACACACCAGAAATGTAACTTTCACTGTTCAAAGCACCGTCTATGCGAACAAGAGGTGACCGAGACGTGTATCCAATGGCACCCCATACCATCACACCAGGCGATGGGCCAGTATGACGATGACGAATGTACACTGCCCGTGTGCGTTCAGAACGATGCCGCCAACACGGATGTGACCATCATGATGCTGTACACAGAACCTGGATTCATCTGAAAAGATGACGTCTTGCCATTCGTGTGCCCAGGTTCGTCGTTGATCACACCATTGAAGGTGCTCTTGTCTATGACGCAGCGTCAAGGGAAGCCGCAGCCATCGTCTCCGAGCTGAGAATCCATGCTGCTGCAAACGTCGTCAAACTGTTCGTGCAGACACTTGTTTCTTCCAAACGACCCCGTTTCTTGACTCACGGCTCGTGACGTGGTTGCGCGATCCATTACGGCCATGCGGATAATATTTCTGTCTTCTCGGTTGCTAGTGATAGTTGGCCGTTGAGATCTCGCATAGCGTTCCATATTACCGTCCTGAACCTATCGATATCCATATTCTGCTAACAGTCATTGTATCTCGACCGACGCGAGCAGCAATACTGCGATAAGATAAACCGCAATTCCGGTACGCTACAATTCGACCTTTATCAGTGTCAGAAATGTGCTGGTACGCATTTCTCCTTCTTACACGAGGCATCACAACAACTTTTCACCAGACAACAACGTTCAAATGCAATTTGTGTATGAGGAACTGGCTGAACAATTTCCTCTTTTAAACACAATGTAGGTGTCGCTACTGGCGCCTGCTTTGTCTGAATGCGGTGGCTACTGTCAACGATTCAGCTGACAAAAGTTGAATCTCGACAAAATTTACATGCGTGATTACGAAAGCATTATGTTTGCATATTTTCCTGTAACTCATATACACCTCTTCTTTTTTATCAGAAAAATAAATAGGTTTAAGCTGGGTTTTTATCATTTTATATAAGCTATAAATATTATCGTTCGCGTTCTTACCATCAGCTTCGAAAAAATATTATTCCTTAATTTTGGGAGACCAGTATATTTTCTTGGGAAGTGGGGGGAGAATGATGGAAAGTAAACTCTTTTTTGTATTTCCCACAAACTTTAATTCGATGTATTTTTAAGAGTTAATGTATGTCTAAAAGAGGTGAAAAATATACGTTAGAAATTATTTTTTAAATATAAAATTAATTTTGGATTTAAGAAACATATATTGCTTTATCAAGAGAGAATAATGTATACTCATTGTACATTGTATAGAAATAAATGTGCTAAAGTTTTCCCTTCTTTATGATAAACATTACACAATTTTTTTTAAAGAACTAGTACTCTCATCTTGTAATATCATACAATAGGCACACATTTGAGTTAAAATAAAATTTTAGTTTAAAAAATGCAATTCAGATCTAAAAACTTAAGATCTGAGTTACATTTGTTTAATAAGAAGTGATATATTTAAGCCTAATTCGTATATACTAATAATTGTTTTATAAATTTCAATGTCAATAACAATTTTATATATATTGAAAAATAAATATTATGAAACTAAAATTATTTTTATGCATAAAAGTATTATAGCAAATAAAGAAAATGGCAAGCAGAGAATTTTACTTTTCTTACACATAATAATAGTAAGTAAATTTTAAAATCTTTTCTTTTATTCAAAGGGGATTGAAAATTGAATCATGATTTCATTCTAATATTTTTAAATGTAATAACATACAATTTAAAACTAAATTTCCATGTTTCCTAAAACTAAACATTTGTCCTATTCATTATCTACTTACTTAGATTTTATCATTCAAATGACAGAGGCTATTTTTGAAATTAACATATCTCATTAAACGAAAATATTTAGCTTTTGAATTGATAAAAATAGACTTTATTAACATTTAAATTGACTCGATATTTTTATTCACTCATGTTTGCAACTTTATTAGCCTGTATCTCTAATCAAAAACTAAATACATATCATTTATAGCGTGGGCAAACAAATGGGTCGTATTTTTAAGATCTAAGCGATAAACTAGTTTATTTCATTTTATTTATATATAAGTCAAATTATATGATTCAATGACAACAGTGTATGAAACTGAGCTGTGACTTGTTACACTTTTAGTATTGACGAGATGGCCAAGTACGATGTGACGGCTATGATAGATTTCGTCCTGGAGAAAACCGGAGAGGAGCAACTGAGCTACATTGGTCACTCCCAAGGTTCAACCGTGGCGTTTGCTTTGCTTTCTAAGAGTCAAAATTACAATAAGAAGGTAATCATTAAATGAATTTAAGTAAAAAATATACAACTGATTAGTTTGAAATCTTTTTGAGATTAAATCAGAAATGATACGATTGAATAAAATTTTTCTTTTGTGTTATCCTCGATTTCCTTTAAAACCTATTGTGTTGATGTCATTAAAATATTAATTTCAAAACTTTTTTTCTGCAAACTCATAGATTTGGTATATTTTTACCTATTATTTTCTATGATTTTAGTAATGTATTTTACTTTATTCATCATCATTTTTATTTCATTTATGCTGGTGATTCAATAGCATTAAATTCCAGAAATGTTTTAGATTTAGCATGTTTTTATTTATTTCAATGAATTTAGCACACCTTTCTTATATTATCTGTTTATCATTCAATTATGTTATTGTTCAATAATTGTTGAATCACATGCTTGTGAGTCTTTAATTTCTCATTGCATGAAGAGTTCAGAATATCTATCTAGTCTTTATTTCCTCACTTCATTGATCTATCGCTATTGAGACCATTTCACTAGCATGCTTCCCTAGCCCTTATTTGGATTTTACCAGTTAGATAGAAGCAGCCTGCTAGAACTTTTACGATCTTCAAGAAGACAAAGCAGAATACCCCCAATATTTTTCCTGCCTTGTTGGACATCATTATTCTTGGAGGGCATTGCTTAGTTTTAAAGCGCCCCAAAGCCTTTAGCGAACATGACATCTTCGGTCAGCCAGGACTATTAAGGCCGTGGTAGCCTAGTGGTTAAAGCATCGACCTTCCATACTGTAGGGTAGGTTTCCATTCTCAATGCCGCTACAACGCCGAATACATGCGATGTACATGCTCACGAAATCTGAGGAATTTAAAGTCTGTGATTGGTCGTTGTGCAGTTACCATGGGTGTAATGGTTTCGAGAAAATTTCTTCCTCTCCAGATCAATATCAAAAATAAATGAGTGGATCCTCCTTTAGTGTCATCTACCGGAGAAATCTTAGAGCAAAGTCAAACTCTCACATTCGTGGTGCTCTGGTTAAAAGAAAGACTTTTGACTCAAATTCTCATAGCTATCTGCATAGTGAGCTTTGTCTGTCCATGTGCCATAAGTAACAACTCATGTCGCTATTAAGAATACTAAATAATGGATTATTATTTATAGACATAATTAAGATGTTGAATTTCTAATGTTAAGAAAAGCATAATATTTAAATTTCCTGTTATTGTTAAAATAACCCAATCATGATATGAATATTATTTCGAAAGTACCATATTTTCTGAAACATTTTTAAATATTTATTATTGAAATAATTAAAAATAAATTTCAAAAATATTTCTTAATTTACTAAAACCATCGAAATGATGATTAATTATAATTTATAAGCTACAGATTGTTCATATATTTGATAAGGTTAATAATTTTCCAGTTTAAGTAATTAATGTTAAAAGATTTTTTTTATTTAATTTTACCGAAATAGTAATATTTTACATGAAAACACGAATTAAAATCTTTTCTCTATGTTATATAATTATTGAAAAGAAAAATATCCACGTTTCCATTGCATCAGCAATAAAGAATTTAAAATTTAATCATGTACAATAATTGGCATGTAAATTTCTGCCAATGCTATGAAATGCATGTCAACTAATAATTTTTATGAAAACCTATTTGACTGTGTTAATTATATGAGTGTAGTGTTTTTTTGTTTTAAATAACGTTTTATTTATTTATACAGATTTCTTAAATTGAAAACGCTATATTAAGCAAACCACACTATAAATATTTCAAAAAAAGATGTAAATATTTATTACCATATATTTTATACCATTTCGGAATAATTTGTATCTCAGGTGATATGTGAAAGTGTATTTGTCATCTCAAATTTCCAATGGTATTAAAAGTTATTAATAAGATCGAGAAATCAATTTTCTAAAATCGAATGCAAACATAGAAAAGCTAGTATTTTAATATCCTAGGTTAGAATTCTAATTTCTAGCAAAACTCAATTATTTTTATGCATAATGAGTCGGAGAAATAAATGTACTTTATTTAAACATTTTTATTTCTTTTATATATTTATGCGTGAGTAAAATTGAGAATATCTTTTGACAACTGACAGCCTAATGGCTGAAAGGAATTGCCTTCTAGAAGTGAAGAGCCACAAGGAACTAAAATTGGAAAACTCATAAGCACTCATCTTGACAAAAATGCACACAGAAGGTAGCAGCGCTGAATTTATCTGCAGTTCTGTAAGAATGGCTGGTATCGAACATGAAACATCCTATTGAAATTTAGTTTTTTTTCTATTTGTTGCTCAACGCTAATTGCTTGCACACGAGTACTAATTAGACCGGTACTTACAGTTCCAAGTGGACTCCAAACAACAACAAGCCTTCATACACAAGATAGGACTCGAACCCACAAATTGTTGAAGTGAAAGTCAGAATGGTAACTACAGGGTGGCCAGATTTGCTACGAAGAACAATGATCGGCCTTTAAGCTTAGGAGATTAAAAATTTACAATTATTCTATTTTAGTTCTGAATTCTATTTTAACAATTAAATATATTGTTTAAATTTATTAAGAATCTGCAAAATATTCAATGTAGCTTTTGAAATTAAAATAAAAATCTATGCATAATAATGACTAAACATCCTTTTTTGTCTTTTTAGATAAAAATTTTCATTGCTCTGGCACCTGTAACTCAAACTGATCATCTCAAAGGTCTTCTTGGTGTGGGTGCTCCTCTCATACTACTAGGAAAAGTAAAATAGTTTTATTTTCATTCATTCTTATTCGTACCATCTTAATTCATACTTAATACTTTTTCTGAAACTAGCCAATTCTGCAAATTATCAATCACGGGGAATTTTTGCCCCACACACCTCTCATTGAATTTCTCGCTGTGAATGTTTGTGGGACCCTGCTCCAGTTCATTTGCGCGGATTTATTCAACCTCGTTTTCGGTTTTGATCTAAACCAGATGAATTACGTAAGTGGATTCTTTAAATTTTTGCTTATAAATATGTTTGATAAAAATCTTAAATAATGAGTGTTAAGTTTTAAAATAATAATGGGCTGAAGTATTCTTACATAAAAGTACAAACGTTTATGAATAAAATTTGTAATACTAAGGCCGCGATAGCATAGTGGTTACAGCATCGGCCTTTCGTATGGAAGGGTGTAGTTCGATTCATAATTCCGCCAAAGACTCACCGAGTACATGAGATATACGTGCTCGTTACATCTGTGGAATCGAACGTCTTGTGATCGGTCGCTGAGCAGTTACAATGGGTGTAATGGTCTGCAGAAAATTTCCTCTTTCTTTAGATCAATGTCAAATTAGGAGTGATAATAAATTTTAGGTACATTTGAAAGAATTGAAAAATGTGGATATTTTTAAAAAATTAAGAGCATTAGACATTTGTTAAAAAAGCATACATCTATATATAGAGGTTTTTCACCTTTAGAAAAAGTTTGTTTATTGATAATCAAAAGAGTACCATATTTATTTACTTAATTATCAATTAAGCCAGTTGAAATCATTATAATTTATAAATTGATCGGTACGTAATTGGAGTGCTGATGTAATCTTCCTCAGAACTACTTTCATATCTTTGATCAGACTGATCTTGGAGTTTGTCTGTCAATTCTTTTACTGTGCTTCAACCACAAAGCTTGAGTGGTTGGAGGGAGTTTGATTGGGTTCTGTAAGCATTATTATAGGCCTGCGAGATAGTTTCCACTGTTTTTGGCCGATAAATGTTGAACCTCATTCCATTAGTTCCTCTCTCGACACCCCTTGTTATCTTTTTCGTCCATTCTTTCTACCCGAACACTTGTCTTATGCAAACAATAGTACTCCTACTTTGCATTACGTGAAACAGGCTTGGAGATTAAAGGCGGCATCCTGATGATGACTTAATTATTTATGCTGATAACCGTGGGAATGTGCATCCTCATGCGGGAAATGGTTTCTTCATCTGTTATCCTAAGGATCTGTAGAAAGAGATTTCTTTTAGAAACCCTTATCATCGCTCTGTTTTCCATTCTGAACTGCTCGCTATTGGTTTGCTTGCCATTCATAATGAAACCTCATCTGGGAAATGCCGGGATTATTAAGGACAGTCACAATTCTATCCAGTACTTGGATACGTGATGCTGTCATGATCTCCATTCTTTATTTGCTCGTGTAATTATCTATTACCCACTGCATCCATTTGCAATGGATATCCTCTCACGTCAATATCTCCGAAAATGAGAGGAAGGATGTCCTAGGTAAAAGGGGCCCTGCTTGTCCATCTCTAAATGATGTTATAAAATGCCATTTTATATAATTTTTACAAATAAATTAAAATGCTTATGATGAATTGATGCTAATTAATTTTGTAATTTTGTGATGCGAAGAATCCTTTTAAGAAGTTGTGAATCAAGTTATAATGTGTTATTTGTATGCTTTCATGTGTTAAAATATAAAACTTTATAATTTCATGCAGTAGAATTTCTTGTTTCCATTTTAAATTAAAAATTATATCAATTAAATCAAAAATTAACGTAGTTTTTAATAATATTTTGAAAAAATTGGGATAAAAATTTTAGATTTTATTCAAATAAATATTATTCATTCATGAAATAAATACATTTTCTTTCGATAGCAAAGTTTCTTTAAATGATTTCGAATGCTTGTATAATCCAAAAGTAAATCTTATATGATTTTAGGTTTAGCAAACAGTTTATTTTCTACTATATTTATTATACTATATATATTTATTATACTATTATAATCAAATTTTTTGTTTATTTTAGTATCTTACTTACGAAAAATATCTAACGCAAATTCTGTTTTTTTTTTATTTTATTGTTTTTATTATTTTATTTACTATTTGTTTTTCAGTTCATGCTAGCCATTCTTGAAAGATCGGTATATGTTTTATCTTAGTAAAGTCTAAGCTAAGTAAATCCTAGTAAATCAGTTATAATCAGTTTCGTTGAACCAGTTCCAAAATTATTGAATAAAAACACTGATAAACTTGTTACTTAATATGGTCCACTTTGCAAAGATATTCTGTATGCTGAATCGTTCTTGCTTCTGGTAAGCCATGATAGTCCTTCAATAGAATATTTATTTTTAAAAACATTATAGAGTTTTGATGATATTGATTAGATTTGAAAAGTCAAAATATTTCTATGGCTCAATAAATGAGAGAATGCATTTTTATTATTTTAAAAATGCTGAATAAATTTGAATCAATACATAAATAAAATACTTATAATGTTGATAAGGAAGATGAGTTTAAAAAAAAAACATAACGTTTTAGGATTCTATCATGTTTTTTTCTTTGGAGTGACAATATTGCAATTATTATGTACTTGTAATTTTTCATATTGATAGTATATCAAATCCATCAACTGCTCCAGGTCAAAATTACGCACATATATATATATATATATATATATGTATAAATGTTTATGAATATATATATATATGTGTGTGTGTGTGTAGGGTGTGGCAATGGTTTGAAAATAAAACACAGTTTTAAAAAACGAACACACTTTTCTGCAAATATTGGACAAATAATAGCATTTAAAAGGACAAAGCTATTTTGCTATAGTGTCTACTCGCATTAGTAATAATATCATACCAAACAATATTCGAAACAATTACAAACGGAACTCCTACTCGCGCGTCCGCAGTACATAAGGATGTCTCTCTTTCTCCCTTAAAACACTTACTCTTTGTTGTCTGGAACCATCCTTGATATTCGCTGTTAACTAGCGCCATCTATTAACAGTTCTGGATCCTACAGCTCGGCATCCTGACCCACGTTTTCGACCTCGGAAACATAGATCAGATTCAACTGACATCTTCTGTAAATGAAAGAATTAAAAAAAATTATGCGTAGGAAGTACACAGTTCTAAACAGGAACAGTCCAGGGCTTGATATGGTCATCAGCTGTAGAGGTATAACCAGAGCCTTCATAATATCCAACTTTCTCCACCTGATAACGATCATTACCCTTTTCTCCAGTTATTCAATGTGGTCCGAAGAACTTGGGCTTTAACTTTAAGCCATTTGCATTCTGCTTAAGTGGTATGGCCACTAAATCATTGATCGTGTACACATGAGCCTTTTTTCTCCTCTTGTTAGAAGTTCTTTTATTTTCTTCTTGAAATTTTAAAATTTCTTTCCTGTCCACTTTTCACATATCTTCTCTGTTCTTCATAAAGAGGTTAGAAATTTAAAAATTTTGCTTGAGAAGATCTTCCGTCTTAGATACAGCAAAATGTCCTCTATTATGAACTTTTCGAATGATGTCATGTTCTAATGATTCTGGTACCACAAGTAATTCTCGACCACTGTCATACTTCTAAAATACTTCATTTTTCACAATGTAGTCTTCCTTCAGTTCTTGCTCGACTAAGGATTTCAGCAACTGGAGATGTTCTTCATTGTTTTGTGCAGCTGCAATTCTAGCAGTCAGTTCTCCCTGCGAACGAGTAACCATCAAAATGGCATATCTGCTTAGGGCATCTACACAACACCTTCTAGAGTAGAATGCCGTTGCAGTGAAAGAATGAGTCATGCTCTGGAGGCCGACCCGAAATTCCCTTACTTTTCATCAAGGAGTTATTCATTCACTTAGATGGGAAAAACCTTAGGTTCTAAAAAGATTTTCACTTCGTTTTAATTAAAAACACAGTGAAAGAGGGAGAATTTTTTTTATGAATTTACTATACAAAAGATGTTAAGAAATTATTTTCAAAATGAGCTTACTGTACTATAATAATGTTATCCTTTTTACATGAAATCATTGATTTAAAGATATTAAATTTATGACTAATATTTACATTTTTCATCCCTATCAATTTTAGAATTTCACAAGAATTTATTTAAAAATTTTTTGACATTTTTGTATAGTTAACATTTCAATATTTTTACATAGTTTAAAATTTAACATTCTGAAAATGATTTTTACATTTGTTTAGAATTTTATAAACTCATTAATTTACTAATAATGAAGAAAATATTAATATGGCCAAAGATTTTTATTCTCTAAATTTCAATTTTACAAAAAAATATTTTAAAATAAATATATGTAGCAATAGAAAATAATTTGTACAAGGCAATTTCTGTTATTTGATAAAATATTCAACATTTAATGAGCATGTTTAAAAAAATGTGAATTTTAATGTATGAATAGACATTCAAAGATAAGTATATATTTTTGTCACAAAAAATTTTTTAGGGTTTAAATTAAGATTTATAATTCATATTTTGGTAAATATTTCTTAAATTTATGTATCACCTTAACATGCCTTGAAAATACTTTGATAGTAAAAACAACATGAAATTTTATCTAATATTTTATACAGTAAATAAACAAGCAAAGTATACAGGGAAAAATAATTATTGAAAATAATAAATTATATAATATTTCAAATACATAGCACAAAATCATTTTTAAATATTTCTAATTCTGTTCTTTTTTGTATTATTACATTTCTATTTTATCAGATCATCATTAACTTTCTTACAGTAATCTTTTAGTAAAGTATTCGTTGAAGCATACACAATAATTTTCATAATATTATACACATCATGTTTATTACAATCAAATTGAAAATAAATTTCAAATAATTTAAGGTTATATAATGTTATGTTGCATGCAAGGACCCTCTGATTTTTACATTGCATAAATTGTTTTTCAAATCCTTATGACAACAGTTTAACAATTACACAATAGTTAATTTTTATATTTTTTACTGTTTCATTTTACAGGAAACTTCAATTCCCCTGTATGCTTACTTTGAATTAAAATATCACTACCATCGCTTAATTCATCCTATTCTTTAATGAGGGAACTGTTACATATTTCACACTTAATTTTTTTAAACAAGCAGGGGTGCAATATGTAGGTTAGGATTGCGGAAAGATGATGTATGTTTCTAAATCATTATTACATATAACTATATTTAAATCGTTATTATTTCATTGCTATCTAAAATTAAAGTGTTATGAATTTCATCTTCAATGTTTTCGATTGGTTGATTTGTTTGTCGCTCAACGGTCATTTTTTGCACACGAGGGCTAATTAGACATATGGTTTAAAGTGGATTTGGAACCATTACAATTGAATTACATTGTGATTTGAACCCACGAACTGTTGAACCGAAGGCAAGAGCGATAACCATTCGGCTGCCAGTTCGGCCATACAGGACGGGAAATAGTGGTGCTTCGGCATCCACAGTAGGAGGTGTTGATCTACATGTTTTATTTGTGTTCTCAAATCTACGGGCGTTTTCATATTCAAACTCTTCCAAAAGTAATGCCCACCGAGCTATTTTCGGAGAGATGTCTTTTTAAACATTGTCTTTTGGAAAGCGTCACAGTCGGTTGCAATTTTGATTTCGGATCTCAATATATAATTTCTAAATTTTTTAAGAGTTTTACTATAGCTAAAACTTTAAGCTCGTAATTACGTAGCTTTTCTTGCTGGGGGGTGGTTTTTCTACTCATATAATGAATTGGATGAAATTGTCCATCGTCAGATTTCTGTAGCAAAATAGCACTAAATCCCAAACTACTTGCATCCGTATGCAATTTCAGGGGGGGCTACTTGTCTGAAAATATGCAGAACAGGACTTGCTATCAAAAGCTATTTTAATCTATTGAAAGCTTCTTCTTTGCGAAGTTCCATCCAGTTTCTTACATAAAACAATCGGAGAAGCATATTCTGAACAAGAAGGTTTTATTTTTCCATCCCGTAACATTCGTCAATTTGTTTATCGACTACTTTTTGTTCCGAAAATGGAATTCTTCTACAGCGCTGTGAAACCGGCAAATCATCTTTTAATATTATATTCATTTTTAAATCAATTTTACGTGGCTCTTTAAGTGGTTTATAATTTTTAATTAAGTTCGAAACTCAATCGAGTAATTTTTGGTTAACAATATGATCTAAATTTATATCATCTTCCTCACTAACGGCGGCAGCAATAAAAGACAAGAAATTATTCTTAGCAAAACAAGAATCCTTCTTATTCAGTGAACTGGGTGAGCTGACATCATTTGACCTTGACATTTTTGCTAAATCCCTCCTTTCAAGTACCGAGGGGGGGGGGAAGATGCAGTCAACGACCAGTGAATCGCACATTGCCGCTTCTAACTCTAATTGGGAATTTTCGCCTAAAGAAAAACAAAAAACAGACACTTCGGCGAGAACTTTATGTCCGAAACAAGTTTGAACTTCAATACTAATAGATTGCTTATGTGGAAAAAGAGAACTTTTAACAATAATAAGCTCACTTCCTGAATCTTTTAGGCAACTCAATTTTTTGCCATCAATCAGTAATTCTATAAACTCTAACTGATTTTCTACGCTGTTATCTAATTTAGTTTGCACTCCCCATACAGTGTTCTTCTGACTATCTTTTAAATTTTCATTTTTATTCTTGCGCTTAGGACAATCATGGGAATAATGAAAATTTTCCCCCTTTTCCCCGCAAACATAACAACATCGTTCAGATTTACTGTTCTGATACACGGAGTTATGTATTTTTTTGTTCTCTTTTGTGTGATATTTCTATTAAAACTAGACTTTCCATTCTCATAAGTTTCGGTTCTCGACGAAAAAATAAATCGCATTTTCTTCCCAACTCATTTGGAGTGAACCAATTTTGACTTTCAAGAATGCTAATATGTTCCTTAGTTTTAAAATCAGGAGTTTCATATAATTTATCTCTCGCACACCATAAGATCGCACAATTTTTAAAATCATTAACCTTCCTTAATCTACAATAATAATCAAAAGTTGTGCTAAGTCGTGAAGCGAACTGTACATGGGATTCTGTAGAAAATTTTTGCGCATTTTTAAAATTACGTAAGCACTCAAGCAGTGTAGGCTGAAATTGTTTTAAAATTAATTCTTTTAATTCATCATAATTAGAAATTTTCGCTTCGGTAGCAAAAGCCAAAAGATTGTTACATTTATCACCTAATAAATTAATCAATATTTCCGATTTAAATTTAAATGGAACATTTTTCGTTCTATAAGCTTTTTTAAGGGATTGAAAAAACAAATGCAGAGCGTCTGGCCTTTTGGGCAGAGATATGGTGAGAGTTTTAACACTTTTTATCAAATTTTCTAGGCTTGCTGAAGCTGATTCAAAATTGTTCTCTGAATGATTTACATTTTCACTAACTGATCGCAGCTTTAAGTTTTTTGTAGCTCAATTTTTCTTTTGATTTGAGATTGTTCTTCTAATAATTTATTCTTTTGATCTTCTGTGATCAACTTTACTATACCTTTTACATATTCGGGATCAGTTTTCAAAATATCGGAATTTTCAATAATAGTTTTAATCTCTTTAGCTTCCGCTGGAACATTCAAACCTAATTCTTCTGCAATAACTCTTAGCTCTTGTTTACTTATGTTATTAAGTAAATTACTCATTTTTCCAGAAAAGAGCAACGGATCACAATAAAAACAGGAAAAAGTACTTTAACTCAGTGGTTGCTGATAACGTGAGGTTGTAGACTTTGTATTCGGATTTAATTTAATAAGTATGATCTTCAAAGCTTATTTCTATCCACAGTTCCGTTATTTCGATTACAGCTAATCTCAAGATCAATCAATTTAATTACAACTAATTTCACGCACAACTTTTTTCAGTCGAGGCCGGACCCCCCAGAATATTGTAGGGTGTGTCATTGGTTTGAAAACAAAACACAGTTTTAAAAACACTTTAATTCAACAAATATTAGACAAACAACAACATTTAAAAGGAAAGGCTATTTTGCTATAGTGCCTACTCGTACTAGTAAAAAAATCATTTCAAAGACAATTATTGGTGGAGCACCTACTCACGCGTCCGCAGTACATCAGTAAGTCTCCCTCTCTCCCTAAAAACACTTACTCTTTGTTGTCTGGAACCATACACGATGCTCGCTGTCAACTAGCGCCATCTATTAACAGTTCTGGATCCTACACACACACACATATATATATTATATTTAACTTTGTACAATGCGCTGTTTTGCATCACGAAAAATAAATTCGTGTGCGCCAACTAAAAACAAATTGATTGATTTCTGGAACACAAGAAAGTTTTCCCACGTAACTGAGACATCTGCGTTTTAATGCATTTTTTAACAGCGATATATTAAGAAAAGTGTAAAACTATTCACAGCACTAGAATAAAACAATATTTTTCAAGAACTTGAAAATTGTATATAATAAATATTATTACCTGTAAGAATATATATTGTGGAAATGAAGGAAAAAGGAGGTTCTATTCTAAGCATATTTTTTTATATCTATAATGATTACGCATTATGATTACTTTAAATGGAGGAAAAATCTTTATATCTTTGCCCTGAAGTGAAAACCGTTCTGAAACTTCAATCTTTCAAATGAATTACCGTAGAGTAAAAGTGGCTTGACAATGAATTCATATAATCAATGTATTTTTATGATTTGAATTAATTACAAAAATTATACTCAATGTTTCAAAGATGGACAAAGCATATTTTTTAAATAATAAAGAGACATTGATATAAATTTCACTAGATTCTATGAAGCAATTCTCAGTTGAATTAAAGAAAAATAAATATTTGAATGATAAATAGAGTAAAGACTTTATTTACGTAATTGTAATTTTCATATCAACAAGCTTGTCTTAAAAATACTCCTTGAAAAAGCAGTTTATAATTATATATAATTTAATTTCTATTCATTTTAACAATATTATCCGCTGACTTCTTAATATATTCCCAACCATCGATGACATTTTATTCACCAAAGATTCCATAATTTTATGTTAATGGTTTGGTGTCATAAATTATTTAACATGAAAATTCAATTTACGATAACTCCTAAGGGTGCGTATTTTAAATACTAAATAGAGTTGATTTTTTACACGGAATAAAGTATATAATTTCTAAATAATTTGAAAATCTTTCCTTATAATAAAAGTAATAGAAAAATCATTATATTTCTCAATCATGCATAGATTGAAGAATTATGACAAATTTGAGAATAAAATCACAGATCCAATTATTTTTTAGAGATGAATGATTTTCAACTGAGAATGGGCATTTAAAAGCGCATTAAAAGATTTTGAAGAATCATTTGGTAGTGCTAAGAACATACATTTTGTGCTCAAGGATACATTTCTTGGTTTCACAGTAAAAGAGTTTAATCTTTGAATAACAAATAAATTATGATATAGACTTCTTCGAATTTAAAAGTAATCTAAGAAAATTTAACTTAACACAATATGTCAATCTTTAAAACATTTTTTATTTGTAGACAAGACTTCCTGTGTATTTCAACCATATTCCCGCGGGTACATCAGTGAAAGACTCCATCCATTTCTCCCAGGTAATATCATTCTTATGCAGCTATTTTGAAAGCTAAAGTAATAACTGTTAACTCTAAATATCTTTCTTCAAATGTTTATGTTTACATTCAGAAATTTAATACTAGTAAATGTTTTTATAACAGATGAAGTATTCGGGAATATTTCAAATGTATGACTATTTAGATAAAAATCTGGAACATTATAATCAGGTGAGTAAAAAATTTAATCATTTTCATTGGATCAATACAAAAAGATCTTTTAATAAAATTTTAAAGTGCATTGTTTTGAAATATTCTATAAAACTATTTCATATCAATATATATTTAAATGTAAGCAATAGTACATATATGGTAGTAAACTATATATGTTTAAATATAAGCAAAAGTAACCAAAAATGCATATTGATTTTCTTTATCTTTCTCTTTTGAAGCCTGAATACTATTTCAAGAAAAAACTTGTTTGTTTGTTTCTGGATACAATTAAACCCGTAAATAAAATTTATATATCAAAACTTTCTGTGTTTTAGTTAACAAAAAATTAAAATTTGTGAGCAGCACAGAGCGTCAAATCTTATATCAAAGAAAATGTAGAAATGTCTTCATTCTTTATCATAATCTATTTTGGATTGGTTTTTATACAGCGTAATACTTGTAAACGTTTAATAAGACTTTCCTATAAGAATGCCATAAGACGAGACTTCTTATGCCCTTCCTATAGGTTTGATACTTACGCCCTAAGAATCAAGGTGTCAATTCTTACGGTATTTATCTCAATTTCGATTTCACATACAGCTCTTACAACATAAATCAATATTTAGAAAACTCAGTGAGTGCATCTCAAAAGGAAAAAGCTATGTTTACATATGTTTTTTAACTATTGTTAAATAAATTAATCTCGTACCAAACAATTCAATTTACTTTTATCTCAAAGTTAAATTTAGTTGTCTGCTCATGTAAATCACCTAACAAGAAATAAAAAATAAGGGTAATTTATTTCAGAAACTTTTTATGGTATACATTTAAGGATTGAATTTTTGAAGTTTCATATCCTCAATGTCTAGCGATTGCTAGATAAGGTCCTTAGGAATATAGTCGTCATAGAAGAGTTGAAGACAGCCCAAAACATTTTGAAAAAATCTTCTCATCCCTATAAAAATAAAGCCCCCTCAAGTAGCCAATGGAGTTTCTGAAAAGAGCAATTTGACCTTTTTGATCGCAAGTGAAGCCTATAGAACCACCAGGGACTATTATTTTCTTGGAAGTATTTTCATTTAAAGTATTTTCTTGTGCACTATTCTTTTCATGGTATTTTAAATTTAATCTTATTAAAATCCTTCCTGATTGCATATACTATGTAAAATGTCTTGGTTGAGCAAAAGATAGATTGGATGGCTATCAGTGGGTTGGTAGGGAGAAAAATGTGAATGCTAATTACTTTAAGAGGTCTGTAAGTCATATGAGTCATTATGAGTTTGATATTTTAAAATTTACATATTTATGGATGTATGAAGTTGCAACGAACCTAATTTGAATAGTGTGAGTGTGAAATTGATTAAAACTGATTTACTAACGTAATTTGTGTAGAGAAGTGGGTGTGGGTGGATGTTTGAAACATAGTCAGATGATTGGAAGGATAAAATTTAACAGAAGTAGATGAGTGAAAAATAAATGTGTTTCTTGTGGCATAAAAACATACTGTGGTAGTTTTTTATTTATTTTTCCCATAAAATGGTTGTTTTTTTCGCTCCAGTTAAGATTATGACTCCGTCACTTTATTACAATTTTCATTGGTTTAAAATAGTCATGACGTCAGATAACGTTTAATCTACATCACACATAATTAATTACAGCATCGTATTGAGACGGATTTGTCAGACCGAGTTGTGTACGAATTGGCTGCCTAACTTTCAATCACATTCTTCGAATAGCGACAAACATGGCGCAGTTTAGCAGAAAGTAGTGTTGAAGTTCATTTTGTTAATAAAGCAGTTTCTTCTATAAGAACCAAAGCACCGGTTTGGAAAGTCGTTTTCTATTGATTCAAGTCTTGAACATGTTGACAATAGAACAAAAGAGAGAGAAAAAGCGAAATGATAAAGATAAGACAAAACATCCACTTTACAACTGGTTTAATTTGGCAAGGGTGATTTTAATTTTTAAAAATTTCATTAATTAATAGGCAAATAATTGCTTAAATTAATAATTGCAATTAACATTAATTAGTAACTGACATATTGGGGAAAGAAATGGCAGACTTTCTGACGATGGAAGGTTCTGCAGATTGTTTACCAGTTACAAATTCACTGAGATATCTTGAATTCTATTCCTTTAGAAGACATGCTAACAGGCAAATGTAACTCATTCTGCCGAGTCAAGCTGATTGTAATGGAAGATCTGTTGCTTTTGGTTGCGATAGATATATACAGATTACACTTTCCTGTTTCTTCAGTGGCCACTTGAAGGGACTTATTTTTAAGAGAGGTCTCAAAATATATTGTCCTAAATCCCAAAAAGAGCCTGCATCACCCGCACATACTCTTGAGTGCTTGGGATGTATCTTGAACATTTATACAAGACTCCTACGCTTGTTTTTGATTTTCTGAAAGTAAGTGGACTCGTGGACATCGTCTAGTATACTCCTAGGCATGTGGAGATTCGTAACTGCAATAATAATTGTAATATTTGTAAACCATCTCTTTTAAATCGAAGACTAATGCCTTGCTTATGCCAACATTTTTTTATATTAAAGAAAAATTTTAATTCTCTTTTAGATCTAAGTTTAGTAAAATCTGAATGAATTAGGTTTAAATATAATACTTCCACGATATGATGTTGATAATGAAAATTATACCACAATCACTCTTTAGTTATTTATTTACTTAGTTATTTATTGTAGTTGCGATTGATAGAACGAAAGAAATTTTGTTGGACATAATTAAAACGGGGATAATACAGAGCACAAAAACAATTTCAGGAAATCTTATGATTATTTAGAACAGGAAAGTTTCCATTTACGCTGTTTTTTGTTTACTCTGGCACCTACACTAATATCATTGAAGAGATGTGCGCTTATTGTAGTGAGATTTCAAAAAACAGAGTGTCAGGCAATCGGCAGGAATTTTTTTTGAATTCCACATTGCCAAATTTATGTGGAGAAGGCGCTACCCTTCCGGAATGTTTATTATTATTATTATTATTATTATTATTATTATTAAATATCTTTAGTTTTCCAACAATAAGGAAGATTCAACTAAGTAAGTTATATGCAAGTGCTGGAGTTTGACTTTTATCTAATGTACCCTGCCCCTGTTAAGAAAATTGATTAATCGCTCAGATAGAATGCTGCCGGTAAAAGTATATTACAATTCCGAAAGGACATTTCAATAAATACTGAACACGGAAAATAATTTCCATAATTTTGTTAAAACATCCAAAAAAAAATAATGAACTTCAATTTTAATCATTTGAAATATTTAAACAAAAACTTTTCACTAAATCTTAACCTAAAAAGAGATTAACTTTTGATGACAATAATTACATTAATAGCAGTAAGTATATTATTTTATATTTTATGTATTTATTATAATGATCTGTGTTATATTTCAATCTTAAGTATTCTACAGAAATTAAAAGCAAAATACAAATTATTTTGAAACATCATATTTAAAAATGAAATATGAATAATCGTTCAAAACAACATATAAATAGGCATTAACTTTTATTTTTCTTTCATATAACATTATGACTTTTCTATGGCTAAATGTGTGCTTGTGTTTAAGAAATACAAATTAGCAAAAAATAAGTATATTATATTTAAAATATTCTAAAAAGTAATTAGTAAGATAAGTAATTTTTTTCATAGCATAACAGTATATTTAGAAAAAAGCTCTTATTACAAAATTCTTATCGTATTAAAGATATGAAAATTGTTAATTAATTTAGTTATATTAACTTTCCGCGAAATGTGTGATAAAGGTAAATAATAAATATTTTATGATAAAAATTGTAAAAAAACACCTAATTTTATCGTTGTTTAGTTTCTACAATATGGTAGTAACAAAATAATAGCAACCGCTACCATTTTGCCACTCACATGTTAGCGTCTATCTCGGAGAAAAAAAATTCGCCAAAATGTCAAGGTTCACCCTTTTTTTAACTTTTACTCTTTCTGGCTCGATCAGTATTCTTAAAAATTTCTTTTACTTTTCTGTGGATTTCTAAACCGTTCATTTTGTGCGCATGTAAATGATTTTTAATTTTGATTCACTGGATGTTTTTAACATTCTTGTAAGTTCAAATTCGTGTTGAAATCTGTGTGCTGTTTTATTTATGTCATATATCTGCAGTGACCTGCTCAACAGATATTGTTCATCCAACCAAAAAATATGGAGCTCTATATTGAGGCAGATAAAATTCCGTCACGTTCGCTAATAACGGATGAAGCACATAAAATTGTTCATGGTCTCAGTGTTCGCCAAGTGAAATCCATAGTGATAGGGAAAGGGCAAATACTTTAAGGGAAAGGGTTTTACAAGGGACTCTTGTCCTTTGGTCATTGTTTATAAATTATGAAGGCTCATATGCTGTTGGGGTTACGATAACACAATTAATACGACGTTCTACTACATAAGATGCTATCAATTCCACATTTTCATACAGAAAAGTTGAAAATTCTTATTGGCCCAGCGTTATAGAAAAAAATGTGTGTGTTTCATTTATCATTAATGTAATAGTAGTAATGTTTCCTTAGTTGAATGTGAAAACCATTAACTAATTACTTCAATATTCACTACTTTGGAAACAACTCCATATATTAGATAAGATGCACTTAAAATGCAATTTTCAAAACTATTCTTTAGATTATTTTGTTTATTTTTACTGAACTTTCTTCATCAATATATATTTTAAATATACATTTCTCATTTATTGCTAGTAATAATTATTTTTATTGAATATTATTGTTTTCTGAAAATTCATACTTATCAGTTGTTATATTAAAGTACTTTTCAAATTTAGACAGCACCTCCGGAATATGATATTTCCAAGATAACTACACCCGTTGCACTTCTGTCATCCTCAAGTGACGTCATAGCACCTCCAAAACAAGTTGCAGAAATTCGCAGAAATCTTCGCTCACTGGTTGAGAACTTCGAAGTCCCAGACCCTAATTTCAACCATGGCGATTTCACGCTGTCTATCCATGCTTATGAACTTGTATATAAAAAAGTGCTATCCATATTGGGTAAATATGGGTAAGGTTGGCCATTGTATATCATTACCATGTTTATATATTCCCACATGAGGAACTGTTTTACTACAACATTCATTCTGACATGTATTAATAATTTAATGATTATTAAGCATATGTTATCATAGTGTATATCGAATTTTTCTGCTTACACAGTAATTGTATAACAAAATATATTTTGACAAAGGAAAACCATTAAGCTCATACATTAAATATTTTTACTTTGAAATGAAATTTCATTAGTCAGTTTGTATTAAAAATGTCGAGCTTTTTATACACTAACCAGTCACATTAATGTGACCACTTGTCAAAAATCAATGAAACCACCTTTCACAGTTAGGTTCTTTAAGAACCTAACTGTGAAAGGTGGTTCTTAAAGCTGTTCACTGGGATGTTGAGAAAAGCTTAATGAAGTGCCGTGACCAACTGCCCAGATTATGCTGATGAGGATTCATGCCGCGATCAATCAGATCAAGATAGTCCCAGAGATTCTCTATTGGTCTTATGTCAGGAGAATTTGCTGGCCTAGGGAAAACAGTAAATTTATCATGATGTTCTTCGAATGCCGCACATACACTGCCAGCTGTATGACATCTCGCATTTTTCTGCTGGTAGATACGATCGTCAAGACAAAAAACAATGTGTATTAGGGGTGGACATGGTCCGCAAAGCAGATGCCTACTTGTATTGATCCATCATGCCTTTCACTATGATGAATGAATCCAAAGAAAGCAATGAAAACATTCCGCAAAAAATAATAATCCCGCCTCCACTCTGGACTGTTTAGGCCTTAGGTTCCCAAAGTGATCCCTGTGGACCTCCAGGGGTCCATAGGAGACCACACGGGGTTCCACGTACACGTGAAAGAAACAGGGGTTCACAAATTGTAAGTGGGTAGTCCACGAAAAATTTGCTGGTTTTATAATAAAGAACAACAATTTTGGCTTGAATTTACCTATCAACGTAGGCAGGTAACATTATTTTCTAAGTAGGTACTCAAAATTATTCGCGACTCAAGTAAAACACAGAATTGAATAAAACAATAGATAATAGTACAAGTGTATACCATATGTCCAGACTTGCAAAGCGCCGCCCATGCGCTCGCTCGTCCGGGATGCTTGTTTGGACCTGCAAAGGGATGAAATGCGGTTTGCGCTGTGATTAGTATAAATACGAATGCCAAGAATAAAACGTCACCCATTTATTTGTTTCCAGGATTTTGAAAATAAAAGTGAATCAATGTAAGTGTTTGCAGTGCCGGAAAAAGTATCTGCCTATTTCTTATAAATATTTTTGTAGATTGTAATTTATCAGTCATGTTATATTCGTTTTACTATTTAAGAGTAGTAGGTACTTAGTAGTAAAATTTAAATACTAGAGATTATTCACAATTTCGATAAAAGAACAAAAAGCCAAGGAAGATTAAACTTTAGGTAATTAGGCACATTTTTGCTTAAAAATATTTGTTTACTCGACGACAGAGATTCATTAAAAGAGCGGAGTTTCCTCGGACATTTTTCATTGCAATAATTCTGTTATGTTGTGTTATAATAGCTGTATTCTGGTAAAATCGCTTCAAAAACAAACATTTTTTACAGTGACTATTTTTTATTGTTGATTTACATTTCACAGTTCATGTTGATTTTTTGTCAATTGTTGATTGTTTGTAATAATAAATGTTTACAATTTTGTATAACCACAAGTATTAATTTAATAAATAGGACACAAAAGAAAATGTGCTACTTTTTATTTTCTTAGCACCACCAATCTAGGGTGTTATTTTTCCGGAGTTTTGGGAATACAATAGAAATATATCAGCAGGGGGTCTACCGAAAATAGAAAAACTTTGAAAGTGGTCCAAGAGAAAAAAAGCTTGGGGACTTATGATTTAGGCAATGGTTCAGGCAGTGATTCCAAATGTTTCAATTTTTCCACCATACCTGTCTGATGGAGTTTTAAAAGTAATTCGTCAGAAATCGCTATTTGTCAGCATTTAGTAAACGTCCAGTTGTGATATTTATGGGCAAATTCTGGCGCTCGTCACCGATGAACAGTAATCAGAATAGATGAATAATACAGGTGTCGATTTTGGAGGCCCATGCATAGTAGCGTTTACTGAACAGTAATTTGGGTGACACTTTTGGTAGCACCTTGGTTTATCTGGGCGATCAGTTGCTCGACAGTACCATATCTGTTATCCTAAACGCATCCCCACAACCATCATTCACCTCTGTAATCTATGGCATATAGTGGACCGCATTTATCATGTCGTTGATTTTGGACAGTCCCATTTTGCCATACTCACAAGAAATACTTAGAAAGTATTAATTCCTATAACTTCTTATGCATTCCTATTTACATATCTTTTAAATTATACTTAAGAAAATGGTACTTGTGAGACCCTTTTAGTCTTATGTACATAAAATAAAAAAGATTAATACTTAAGAAAACAGTTAATTTACAATATTTTAGATTTCAAGATTATAATATCAATTTAAATAAATTTTTAGACTTATTAGTTACCCTTAAAAATCAACTTAAGATTTCTAGTTAACAGTTAAAGTTATAATACCCGGTAAAACAATCGGAAACAAACAATTTTTAAAAGTTTTGGATCCCAAAATCGATATTTAATTCTAGCATTCAAAATTAAACCAGCATAGTCATTTATAACAACTTATTGCTATTTTTCGCTAAAAAATTAACAAAAATAAAGGTTATCACTGCCACGAAGAATGTTAACAAAGTACTGTGTTTTTGATTGATAGAAAAAAAAACATATTATATATTATAAAAAACTTAAAAATGACACAAATATCCCTCTTTCACATATTTTCCTATAAAATTTTTATTCTGAGAAGATATTTTTAGTTTGATGAACCAGTTCCAGATAAAAAAAAAAATTGTATGAGGGATTGTAAGCAAAATCTTTATGTAATTTTTAAACCTACACTATAGAGCCAAAAAACTGGTACTGGTATGTGTAAACACATATAAAAACACTAAATGAATCACCGTCAAAGAATCCATTGGACAATGAATGTCAGGCAGTTATATTATATCGGTTACTGCTACTATATATACAATGGAAGATTATTAAAATTTACTATAGATTTTGAAGGTGGCGTTGTAATCTTTGTAATTTCATCCGCACGAGGGATGGGGCATCGCATCTCTGATGTAGAGAGGAAACTTAGATTTGCCCATACTACCATTTCACGATTGAATAAGTATTGGGAATCTGGAAAATTATTCAACTCTCCAACATTATTGCGACTAAAAAAAGATCGTGCAACATCGGGACCAAAGAATAATCAGTATAATCATTAAACGGGACAGACGCGCAACCCATACGAGATGTGCAATCCTGTTGAGGCAGATTTCACTTCTAAACTATCTACAAATGTCAGCTTGCGAAGTATTCAACGAATCATCTTGGATATTGACCTGCAGGGTCGAAGATTTACTCGTGTACCCTTGATAATTATACGACACAAAGTTTTAGGCCTTGCCTATGATGCCAATACTATACTGTTGGTAATTGGAAAGATACTGCCTGATTTGACGAGGCCCGTTCTCAATTGTATTGGGTGGTTGGGCGTATATGTGGAAACAAGCTTGTGAGTCAGTACATCCTACATGTCAACAGAGGACTGAACAATGTGGTAGAATTTCTGTGATAGTATGGGAAGCTTTAGGGGCTCAGTAACTTCACCGCTGCTTAGGATCAGCAAAGTGTGAAGGATCATTTGCCGTGGGAAGTGATTGGGAGTATGATCACGTAATCTCCCTCACAGGGTTGCTGGAGTCTCGTGGGTTAGGGACGTGCCCACGTTCATACGTGACGTCGAAAGTCCTTCTGCTGATGTGGCGAGAATGTGGAGAGGATGGTGTAAGCTCAGGAGTGTCCGTCGTTAAAAATTACGAGGCTGTTGGTGATGGGAGAGTATTCTAATCCAGCTAACCTAAAAGTACAGTCCAGTGCTAGCCTACACCGCTGTGTATGTATGTGATGGTATGGATCATGTGCATTTGGCGTGATACCAGAATCCTGATACTTCTAAATACGACTCTGACAGGTAATAAGTGCGTAAGCATCATGTCGGATCATTTGCATCCATTCATGTTCATTGTGCATTCCGACAAATTTAGAGATTTCTAGTATGATAATGCGAGAGCCTGAACATCTAGAATTGCTACTGATTGGCTTCAGAAATTCAATATTGTAAGGAAAAACCTTTAATAAACAAAAAATAAAGCATCTTATTGACTTCCAGTATATTAAAAAATGATGTAGCATTAATTTATAATTCAATTTATGTTTGTTAATACTTAATATGAATATCAAACAATAATGAATTAATGGATACTTTTTATGAGGCATTTTTTAACGAAAACATATACACAAAATTTAAGTCCCTTCAAATTCTAAGCCTTTTAAATATGAGTTCCCTTCTCATTTCAAATCGATCCTTCAATTTTATTTTTGTGAAATTCCAAATTTTGTAAATTTATATTTCCTGTTTAAAATTTTTACAATACTTCCTACAGCTCATTAAGTAATAATTTCACTTAACTTAAATTTTAATTTTATATCCATGATAAATAGAGTATGAAAAAAATTTTATTCTAATTCTGACGAAACATACCCTTTTAAAAACATGTATGTATTCGGTTGTTCGGAAAGTTCGGGGTTGTTGAATTTCGTTTTTCATGAAAATGAAAAACGTATAACGAATAAATATCGTATTGCAATGCATATTCTCCATTCTAGCCCAATGGCTTTTACCATCTTTCTGGTAGTAGCATGATTTCACACTCATAAAGTTGTTGGTTTTTACTAGCAAAAAGCTGATCCAGGTGCGAAAAACTTAATGACTTTCCGAACAACCCAATATTTTTATCAAAACATATCTTTAATATTTTTTAATTAAACTGAAATTTTATTTTTTTAATCTAACATAAATTTAGTTATTTAAAAATATTTTCAAAATATTTCTATTTTAGCATTCAATGATTAAGAGGTTTTAAGTTTTTCTTGATAAAAACTCCTTTCTAACATTTATCGAAATAAAAATAATTGTGTGATATCAAAATTATGTGTCAAATTATATCATATTTTAAATTTACATAATCCAAAGTTCTTATAAGAAAATAACGGAAATGTCTCTTAGTTACACAGGATTATACTAAAGTTTTTATTTATGTAATTATTTCCTTCAAAGGTTTATCAAGTTTTTTATCAACATTATTTTCATTTGAATCCAAGAATAGATTATTATGAGAGTAAAGAAATTAAATTGCAAATATTTGCAATTTGCAGGACATTGGCATGACTATCATTTTAGTTATCTTACTTACAACAAACGATAAGAAGAATTTTTAGCCAATTTTGTGCATAGTTTCATGTGAAGTGTATTCTTTATAATGATGCAATTAAGAGTTTTAAGGAAAGATTTCCTTGATTTTTACGTAGCAAGTGAGAAAACGTGAAAAACGTAGAAATCAAGTCTTTTATAGGAATGCTTTTTTCAGACCAAAATATGATTTTCGCAAAATTTAAGATATTTAATTTAATTTTATCTAATGTTTTAATTAAGTTTTCTAAATATTCTTCTAAAGACTGAAAATTGTAATTTCGATTTTCAAATTTTATTTAACATTTTTAACTGTGCATATACTAGATAACATTTCAGATGCATGTGCTAATATTTTACTTTGATACTTAATACATATAGACCATTCTTTTATTTTATTGAAACCTTAAAACTTAATTTGTTACTGATTTTATAATAAATTGTTTACTTATGAGACTTTGTATGCACATTGTTTTATCGCTAATAGCTTAGGTTTTGGCAAAAAAATGCCATTATTCACAAATTTTCCCTTAAAGATTTTATTCACATTAAAGCATTGATCACAAAAGCATCAAAAAGTAAAAGTTTCCAGCAAAATCCAGGATACCAAATCGAAAAACATTTTCATGTAAATCTGATAAATGCTTGTCCATACAAGAATCTGCTGATCTAATTCCATGATTGACAAACAACAATGATTTGTTTTTAAAAGTATAAGCAATTCTCTTTTACTTATTTGAAACTAAAACAATATATATATATATATATATATATTTGTTAAACAGGACACTTGTCTTGCTACACATTGGTTGCACTAAATACTTCTGAAACTTCACTTAATTTTAAGATACACATATTTCTTTTATTTAGCAAAATTTTTTGTGATATATGTTTGTAATAAGTTCTGCAGCATTTCTTCTAATACTCTTCAAAGTATAATTGTATGATTTATAAATTACAGAGAGAGTTATAATGTAATCAACAATATTAATGTCTTCAGACTGATTTATTTTCATTCGCGAACAAAAATGTATCCATATGTGCTGAATATGAAATGAACAATTTAGAAAATTCAAAACACTTCATTTGTATCGTCTATATAAACAGAGTTATACTTTTATCTTAACAGTATGAATTAACGTACTTAAATATTCCTTTTGTCTTCTGTTTTGAATTACGAACGAAATACTAAGTTTTCTACTAACTTTCAACCGACCTACTACAACTACACTTAGAAACGTATTCTTATACGATTTGTTTAACAACACATTCTAATAATACATGTGATGTACGCTCTCGCCAAGGCTTAAAGCATTTTAATGTTCATTGCATAATTGCCTTCAGGAAAGACTGTTCATGGGATAAGTGTGAGGTATCCCATATGGGATTTCTAGCCAAATCTGGGTTCCTTTGTTTTGATTACAGTGTTGCCAGTTTTACTTTCGGTATTTCTAATTGAGTTTTTGTTGCTTTTTCGATTTTTTTTGTAGAAAGTTTGATATTTTTTCTCGTTTTTTAAGTTATTTTTGTGTCGTATATATGTTTTTTTAAGAAGCAACAGTGTTTAAATTGCTTGGCGACGAAAAAATGTCGCAAATGTAGCTAATTGTGGGGATAAGCCCTATTAGTTACCTGTTCATTGATAAAAGACAGTATTTACGTGTCACGAAAAAGAAATTAGGAAAACTCCCAAGCCCTCTCAGCGACAGATATTTTTACAGAATGTAAAAAGTTTTGTTGTTCAACAGTGGCTAGTATCGAACTCGGTGCTTCTCACTTTGAATAGTGGTGAGTTAATCACAATGCCTTTGAAAAATCCACTGGTACGTAGGTGAAAAAAATTTAAAACTTTATTGCTATATAAGTAGTTATTAAAATGAAAAAATTGTAAATACTTAATGTCTATACTATTACCGTCATGATAATTTCTTAAAAATTTTAAAATCTTTAACAATATTGCTTATTTTTACATTTTTAAAGATATTTTTTAAAACTTCAACGCAATAATAGAAAAAACTTTTTCTATCTTATTAATCTTCATTTAAATATATTTGGATTTCTTATTTGTCTTTTAATATTTGGATATTTCTTGAATTTACAAAATACTAATCTAAAATTTTGTTTTATGGTTTTAATTCTCATTTTTCAATTAATTTTGCTTCCGCAGAGTTACAATTGATTCTCTGAAATAATTTTCCTGTAAATAAATGGAAACTATAACTTCTTTAGTTAAATTATTCATGTTCCTAAAAAAATCTTAAAATTATCATTATTTTTAAAGTGCATAAAGTATAAAAGGTTTACAAAAAAACTTAAAATATTAATAAAATATCTAAAAAAAGATTTAAATAAAATGCATGACATATATTTTAATTTGGTTTTGCCTAGAAAATGAAATTGTAGAAAATTATCAGTCATCTTATACAAATTGTTTATACATCAGTGTAAATATTTTTTGACATAAAAATGATTTATGATTTCAAAAGGAATTAGTTTAAAATATAGCATTATTTAAGACTCAAGAAATCCTTTTAATCTTCACGTTATAAATAATTTTGAAATCGAATGAGAAACTATATATTTAGTATTACAAAAACACAAAATAAGACAAACAGCTGCACCGTCAATTTTTTAGCCCTATAATCAAATTTTACAACACACCGCCAGAAAAAAAACTAAAATTATGAGTTGTATTTTATCCTTTGATTTACAAGATCAGTCAAATTATCTGATCACGTTTACTAAATTTAGTAAACTTTGATAAGGACATGATAAAAAACCGGAATCAGTTTTAAAAATATTTAATTTTAGTTATAGAAATAATTAATTTCCTCTTATGTACTCAACTAATCATTGTTGGAAATTTCGGTGAAATGAAACATATGAATTTCTTTATTCAAAGTATTAAATATTTCATATTTATCTAAAAATAAATTCAACTAATTTACTTTTTATGAGTCTTTCAGTTCAATTTCCAAAGAACTGAACGAGCATTGGAATTATTAAGATATTTAAAAATCACGATTTTCTTCTTTAATTTAAAATTATTTTAAGAACCATCTATAAGTAATTATAAATTATTTTAAGAACCATCTATAAGTCAAAGAAAACACAGGTTAACATTATTTTAAGAACTATCTGCTAGTCAAAGAAAAGTTTTTTCGGTAAAATGACGACACTGTTTTTTTAACGTAAAAATGACTTTTTTTTCTAATTTAGATCACGTTAGAGGCTATAAACTAAACAACATGTTTCAGGCCATGCGAAATTGCAGCAATATTTTTATATGCTAAGTGTGAGAAGAATTTCAGTACTTATGCACAAGCAAACTAAATTATTACGAAAACTTTTTTTTTTTTTTAATTTTCAGTGCAAGGTTAAGCTCCAGCGTATGCAATGAATATTTGAGAACTCTAATATCCCCCACTCAGAGATTATTTATTTCTTAATTAACACACTTATGGGAGATCATGTAATGTGTAATAATAACAAAAAACTGTAAATACAGAAAAAATGATAGGAATCTGTTATCTTTACTTAGGAAGTAGAGCACTCTATTTTATAATATAACTACTACTCTAATTACATGATTGTAATTAATAATCCGCATCCTGTTTTTGGAGCTCCAGGCTTAATATTTATTTCCAGTAAAAAAACTAGGAAAAATTATAAATAAATATGAAAAAGAAAAATTTATTTATTAGTAGTGATTTATTTTATTTTTGATTTATATCGAATGAAGAAACAAGAAAACAAAACAAAATAACAGTAAAATTCATGATTTAGTGAAAGATATTATATGAACTGGTGTTGGTGTTGTTATTTCAGTTAGTTTTGCTTGTCTTACTTCTTTCAGACGTGGAGCTTCATTTTCCGAATTATACTTCATCTGTTTTTGTTATCGGATTTAAATGTGTTTCAGATAGGTAACTTAGGAATTCCTTGATTTTCCATATATTTAACAGTGTTTTATTGAACCACAATAAAACACAATTAAATTATTTTGGTATAAGTATGATATATCTCCCTAAGGGATTTCTCGCCAAATCTAGCATACTTAGTTTTGATTATAATGTTGCCAATTTGTGTTTTTGTTCCATTTTGGAATTTGTTTGTTAGGTTTGCTCTTTTTCTCTTGTTTTACGCTATATTTGCGTCCTATATATGATTTTTTAAGTGACAACAATGAATTTTTTTTGTTCAAAGTTTCTATTGGGCGGACTTTGAGAAATTTCCCGTTCCAAAAACATGCATTTAGCTTAACGATGAAAAGAATGGTGAAGTCGCTAATTTGGAGATATATCCTACTAGTTTCATTATTTAATAATTTTATGACATAAGAAAAGAATCAATGCAAATATTTTTAATAATATTTTTGCTTTTTCAAATAGACTTTACGCTATTTTCAATTTACAGACATTCGTTAAACAGAAGATATTTGGTTAAGCTATTTCCTTACGTAAAACTAATTAGGTATATCATATAATACGCTGTTCTGCTCTCTTAATATAAATCTCTTAGCATATCCAATATCAGTCTCTTATAAGAGTGATATAAGTTTTTTTTTACCTAAATACTTATATACGAAATGTGTATTCCATGATTTCAAATTTTCCATATTCTAATTTCCCCAAAGATCCCTCAAATTATTAGCGTAATAATTTTTTTTTTAACAATTGCATAAGCTCCATGTTTTCCTACCATTTAGTTGAATATTTTTGGTTTATAAGTTAATATGTCTTTAACTACTTCAATTTAAGTTTAATTTTAAAAACGCATATTTCCCTTCATTTTTCTCCCCCTTCAGAATGAAGTTTTTTAGATGGTCTAACATTACAAATAAATCAACTTACATTTTTAAATCTCCTTACATATTTCTAGCTTTATATACCAATGACGGTGGTCAGCGTCTTTAACTTCCAAGTAGTAGGTTCAGGGTTCGGACATGGATGTTCCTTTCTCTGTGTGCGGAGCAAAGATGACATACCTACTGGGTGCCCCACTGTATAAGATGCTATCACTATGTGTGCATGTGTGTGTGTATTATTATGGAAGGAATTATTAACAACAAACCAATAAGGATTAATTGAGAAAACTTACTTCAATCATTTTTATCAGTTTATACAAGTGTTCATGAAAAAGTGTCATTTTTCCGAAAGAGAGGGAAACCTATTCAATGATATCATATTTTCCGGAAATCCGATTAAAGTTGCCTATCATTAATATACATCCCAATACCGAAATATTTTTATTCATTGCTGTAAACCAGCATCGGGTTAATTTTCAATCCACCCGCTCAGCCAAGAGGTGATTGACCCCCATTTCAAATGCTTTTCTTCAATCTGAAACAAAATTGATACAATGATAGGGGTGGATTATGTGAAGTTGTATTCAAAATGCTCCTGCTTTTTTTGTATACACCAACAGAATTCCCACACACTTCTACAACTCATCCGTTTCAAAGAGTTGCTCTTCAACCTTTGCAAGGGGTCAAAAGAAGGGCGAGAATAATATATTCTAAATTCATGTAATTAAATTCATTTTATATTGTTATTTCGGAGCCATCTCTACTTTAATGACCACAACTCAGAAAAATTCTTGCTCGTTCTTTAGAAATGAGGAAAATTTTGATAGTAATTATTTATACGTAAATATTTAAATTTAATGAATTATTATGATGTTATATTATTATTATGTTACTTATATTATTTTATAGCTATTGTTATAATTTTTAAATGTAAAATTATTTTCATGAAATGCACATTTAAATACTTTATTTTATAAAGCTAGAATATTTCACTTAATTTAAAAAAAAAACAATATCTAAAGTTATAATTTTTATATTACTTAAAATTATTGCAAATAGTAATATAAGGTTAATAATAGAAATATTCCTTAGTTTATAATTTAATTTCACTATTTTGCTAAGTTATAATTTTGCCAAGTTTAAAGAAAATAGACATAAATATATTGTAAAATCGTGTGCCCTTACGTTTGGTGACACATTTTGGCGATAAAATTTAATTTCTACTTATCTTGGAAGCCCCATTTTTAAATACCTTTTGTGTGGCTGTCATCTTGTTATTCACTTCTTGGCTCTTATCTTGGCAGGAAAAAATAGCCAAAAAAATCAAGTGGTACCTGATAGTAAACTATTAGCAAAATGTATTTCTATCAGTAACAAAAGAAAGCTTTTACTCTTTAAGTGTAACTTCCCAGACCTAAAGTGTGAATTATTCATGAGAAATTAGCCAGTTCTGAAAAATGTTAATTTATAAAATAATCTAAGTATTTCGAACAAATATGTGCATTAAAAGGGAAAAAATGCCAGTTCTCAGGAATTATATATCAGATGAAAGTAACAAACCGATTAACTTTTATTATTTTTCTATTAATTTTTTTTACAAGTCAGATCAATAAACAATATTTATGTTTGAAGCTAAGAGTATTTTGAAAGTTATATGTTTGTTATGCATTTAAAAACCCTTTCCATGTTTTAATAGAAGTACAGTTATTAAACAAAAAATTCAAGTTAAAACAGCAAAATTCATTTGAAACAGTTATGTCATAAAATTAGGGTTATTATGGAAAAAAATTTATTTTATGTAAAAATGATTCAGAAGTACATTACTCGGTTTCAGTTCTTTTCAAATCTGTTCAATAAAAAATAATTAAAGGAAAATAAATGATTAATTTGAATAATTAAGAATGTTTATATATATATATATATATATATATATATATATATATATATATATATATATATATATATATATATATATATATATATATATATATAAAATTCATTCGCTATGATTGAATTTCCTACTGTATAGCTTGCACTAAAAAGGTTTAAGTAAATATAGTTGAGAAAAATAACAACAATTCTATTCTGTACAAAAAAGCATTTTATGTATTCCTACATAATTTTAATACATACTTTTTGGGTGGAAGAACTAATCCTGCCTACACTTGTTACTTTTGAATGAATTCATAACAAGTCCACATCTAGGCAAACATCTATTATCTCATTACTGTTGTATTCACTTCAATTGTGTAAAATAACTAAATTATCCATTTTTTTCCTTGTTAGAAGTTCCTTTTTACACTTCATTGTACATAAAATTCCATCATAAAATATTCCATGTTAATGGCAGCGAAAATCATGAATTGTACTAAAACTAGTTTAAAAAATTTATTTATTCAATAGTCAGCTTAACAATAATATAAGAGAGTTTATTTTCATAATCAAAATCTGTGGTAATAATTTTATTATAAGAAATATATTTTAGGAGAAAAGTGAGTTTGTGTAAAGTACGTCCAAGAGACATAAGTTTCTTCTTTTTCCCAAGATTACTTTGACTTCAAAATTTCGCAAATTTTAGGAACTATCCAGGTATGCACAAGAGAATGGTTTCATATAGTAGTAAATCACATTCCAAGAATAACTGTGTTATTCAAATTACCATGAAAATGTTTATGCGAAAAATGAGATTTTGGTTAGTGCGCCCACATGGTACGTGTGATTTCCGTTTTCTGCTTACGTTGATTTCACAACTCCTCAATATCTTAAAAAACTTATACTCAAACGAAGGGATACATTTAGTAATAAATCGCATTCTAAGACTAACTCTGTTATTCAATTTATTATAAAAAATATATTTTAGGAGAAAAACGAGTTTTTGCGTAGTGCACCCATATGGTACTTGTGACTTCTGATTCCCACTTACATGCATTTAAAATTCTCCCAATATCTTCAGAATATCACTATACATACATCATCATCGCAATATCAGGGTTATTTTCATTGTACAAAATATTTTTCATTAAGGTAAAGAGAGAAATTTCTTTGAATTCCCATTATCTGGTATTATTTAAAAACCCTCGAGATCGATCACAAATCATGCATTTAGGAAGACAATTGTATCCCTCCAAAATAAAGATTTTTCATGAAAATTATGAGGACGCAACTTTGAAACCTTATAGTTATTTACTTATCGATCTTAAAAGTGACACAGAGGACAGTTTACGCATGCACGCGGATATGTTTCCAGGTGATAAATGTTGGGTTTACCAGCCTCGATAAACATTCTCATCAAGGATAAAACATGTCTATCGTTATTGATTTTAAAGGATTCGAATTTGATTCTGGACACTTCACCGTGAAAGAGTTGACCTATGTAGCTGCGAATAGTATCGGCGTATGGACTTTCCAGCCGCAGTATCTTCATTCTCGCCTCATTTAACACGAAAAAATACAATATTCGTGGGTTCACTGGAAAATGAAGGTCAATTATCCAATTGCAAATTGAGGATTATTTTAAATTCTTTGTTTGATATATTTCCAAATATTTATGTAAAAGGGTTTGAAAAGAAAAAAATTTTAGAATTTATATCTGGACGAGATTGTTATAACTTGACAGATTTAGGTTGTCCGAAAATTGAAAATTTTATCCCGCTTAATTGTCATAGTCACACTCATGCCACATTGCGCTTTAGTCAAAGCTACTGCATTTGCTAAATATCTTAAAAGCTTATACAAAAAGCAAGTACTTTTTACAATGCCTTTCATTCCCAGTTAAGATGTCAGTCTGCACTGATCAAACATTGACTCGCTTAAAATTGATTAGTAAAAGTAAAAATCCAAAAGTTATTCTCCGAAAGTGTCCTACTAATACCATTAAAACATTGTGTGAGTATATAATCAATACGTTACAAGGAAATATACCTTTGATGACAAAACAAAAGAGTCAGTGGTCTTCTTACAAACAAAGCTTCCAAAAACTTTCCAATAAAAAAATTCCACTCTACAAGAAAATTACTAGTACAAAGAGGCGACGGATTTCTCTCCATATTATTATCAGCAGTCATTTTTGTCATAAGTAGTCTCATTCATGGAGCACAGTAAGAAATTTATGCTGATATCAGAAGATCGGCTACAAACGGTAGAGCATTTATCTGAACTTGATCAGAGAACAAGAAATGTTCTCCAAATATGATGAAAAGGCAACTTTAAATTTACAAATATTACAAAAATATACAAAATTATCTGTGGAAAGAGAATTACCAAAAACAGAAATGAAAAAATCTGAAATTGAAGAAAAAGATATTCCTATTCAACCAACAATCAAGTCCGAAGAAAAAGATGAAGATTTAGTCGAAGAAACAGTGAATGCGGCACCAAATTGGTACAAAGATACCGTTAGAAGTATTTTTGAGTTTCTCAAACATCAAGCTTTGTTACCACGGTCTTCAAAAGGAGCGCTTATTTACATGATGAAAAGGCTACTTAGTATTTACAAATATTACAAAAATATACAAACTTGTCTGTTGAAAGAGAATTACCAAAAACAGAAATGAAAAAACCTGAAATTGAAGAAAATCAAGTAGGATGAAATATTTCCAAATACTAATATAGCATTACTTATCGATGACGTATTAAGAGAAAAGGAGAAAGCCTCAACAGGAAGAAATTAATTTTTAAAAGCTTTATTTGATATTAAATTTCCAGAAAATCTTGATGTGAACAAAAAAGTATACAGAAAAATTGTAAAATCTATAATGTATGCACGTAGAAATCAATGGATTAAATTTTTATTAATAAAATATTTGATTGTAAAATGTTAGTTATGAATTCTTTATTTTTAATTAATTTTTTTAAATTGTAGAGAAATAAATAATAAGAAGAAATTAATATTTTTTTCATGAAGATTCTTAGTTTTAAAATTTATTAAAGGCTTGATTAATTATATTCAAAATTATTGAATAAGTTACATATTTCTTTGGAAAATAATTGATGAATTAATACAACATCGTAAAAACAAATTAAAATAAAAGAATAAAAAATCAACCAGAATTTTCTATCAAAAGAATAAGAAATAAATAAACATATTTTTTATTCTTTTGATAGAAAATTCTGATCGATTTTTTATTCTTTTATTTCAATTTGTTTTTAAGATGTTGTATTAATTCATCAATTATTTTCCAAAGAAATATATAACTTATTCAATAATTTTGAATATAATTAATTCAAGCCTTTAATAAATTAGCATTATTTAGAAATAAATAAGCATATTTTTTTCTAATTTTATAAATTTTTTATTTTTTAAAACTCATTCTTATTCCATATTTCTTTTTGACAAATTGAAAAATCTGATAATGATTTCTCTTGTTTTGGTACACAAATTTTGAATAATATAATACATAGAATTTCCTTGACAGCCTTTTAGTCAATAATGTCCACATACATTAGATGTTATACTTTGAAAAGTAACAGAATTCCACAATTCATTTGACACACAATACATTCAAGACTATGTATCCAAATTAAATTTGGATTCAGAGACTTGAATAAACTTTCCATAGAAGAAGAGTGATTGTCCATAGGAATCAAAAAATTCCGAATTTCTATTTTCGTCTACATATATTGCCATCCAATGTGAACCAGGCTGTGGTGAGTCATCTCATCTCGATTCACAACTGCAGCTGAATTAGGGGGAAAAACAGGAATCGCGTCAGCAGAAAACACACCCTGATATATTGTGGTGCAGTAATCTTTTCTTTCAGTAAGATTTTATTTATTTGATATCCGTTTATGATTAATTCCAGATATCTTACAAAATATTTCTTGTCTTGTTTATTTCGATAAGACTCAAATTCGGCGAAAACAATAACAGGAGAGTCAAAAAATGCTCAAGAGCTTTGCTAAATTTCATTTCTAATCGTAAATTATTGTGTTTGATGAGATTTCAATGTTCTCCATCACAATTATAGGGACATAAATCAAATGCGTATAACGTGTAACCTTTAGGATACTCTTCGCTTGATATAAATATACCACGATCTTGCCCCATCTTTTCTGTGCCTAAGAAGAGACTTTGGTAGGCACGAATAAAATTATTCTCGTCAAAATTAATTTCTAATGCATTATGTGGAATTGGTTAACCATCCCCGTAGATTCCGATGAAATTTAAATTGAAATGATGAAAATAAAAAGGGGACTTTTTTAGAGTTCCGTGAAAGGCTTCATTATCAATACAACTTATGATAATTCGCTGAGGCATTTGACCTACAAATATGCTATCTTGAATGAATGACATGTTTCCTTTCGGAATAGAATAAACCTTGCACAAAACACGGTTGATTGGATATTTAGCTGTTCCTCCTTTCTCTAATACCGTTCCGTGTCCTAATATTACTCCAGGACTTACACAGACTTTTCGCACTAGTAGAGATACGTGACTTAATACTACTTTATATCCTTCTTTACCCAACAGACAAAATTCTGGACTGCTTCAAATCGGTTTAATTTTCAAATCTACAAGGTTTAATAAAATCCTTTCTTGATGGATTAAATCACTGTGAATGCAGCCAATCATATCTACAGTGGCACTTTCTTTGAAAAAAGCAGATCGTTTTTTAAGTCCATCTTCTGAATTTTTATAAAAGAGCTCAGCAGTAAGCTGAGATGTCTTACTATCATACCTATGATTCAATAGCGTTTCGATGTATGATCGGTATAGGTAAGTATTATTTGAGTTAGGAACGAGACGATCATTTAAGGCGATATCAACTTGAGAAAACAAAGAATGTAAAAATAGATCCACGGGTCCAACCTCATCTTTTTTTCCGATCACAGAGTTATCATTCTTTAAAACTTTTGTTTTAACATATAGTTGTGTTTGACTGAGATCTATGTAATCCTCTCCACTTCCCTAAATTTTAAAATTCTACTGGCCCATCATCGAAAATATTTGATAGAGGGTGAAATTCTATTCATTGTCCGCTTTGAATAACAGTTTGTGTTCCAGGTAAATAAAAGAGTTCTAATTCAGATTTCACACATTCGGGTGAATATTTTAAAAGAAACGTCATCACGGTTGAAACATATCACGTCCTCTCACTTTCTTAGTTTTTGATGAAATAACTCTTTTTGAATTTTCGCGTTTTTTTTTTTTTTTTTTTTTTTTTTTTTTTTTTTTTTTTACTTTCGTTCACCCACTATAGATTGAACTTTATCGATAGCTTTCCGAGCTAACTATTCACTATTTTCTTTGCCTGTTTTCTTCACGGACTCCTTAAAATTTTGTCCAGAAAATGCATCCGTTGCAATACGTGATCCAGTTAAAAGCACTTCTTTTCCTGTATTTTTATACCTTTTATTAAAAAGGGTAAAGCTGTTCTAAATAAACGGTGGAATATTCCACCTAAACCATAACCTCTCTAATAAGAAATTCCTCGATAATAAGGCAAACCAGAACCTGTCTGACTTGCATAATGTTCTACAAATTTTTTTGGGCAGCAAGCATATGGTACGCTTATCTTGAAAACTAATTTACTAATGACTTTTGATGATTGTTCTTCACCGTATTTATACTATTTGCTTCATTCTAAAATGTAAAATCACAATGACTTTTCCTCTCTCGAATGGTACAAAATCTCCTGATTTTAATCACATTCCTGTTTTAATAGTTTTTAAATGATTGTAGAATCCCCGGTAAATACTGAGGTCTCTCGTAATAACTTCACCATCAATTTCTTTTAGTCAAAATAAGAAATTGTATTTTTCACTCGTACAATTCTCAAAAGAGGTACTTTTATTACCTGCAATCTGTGGAGCTACTATATCACTGTATACATAAAAAAGGAAAATTCAGAAGCTGTATCAGCTACAAATTCTCCTTTCATGTTTCCTACAATGACAGTGTTGATTTTGAAACCTAAGATTGGAGCTAGTTTTTTCCAGTTGGAGAGAAGATCCTTGAACGTCACTTATTTTAACTCGTTTTGTTGATTTGTTGAAATTCAATGTAAATCTACTTGGGTTTTTTGGTAAAACCCATTGTATACCTGAGAGAATATCAAATATGTTTTCATAACAGACAGTATTAATTCTTTTCTCTATCAGTTTTCCACCTCCGGTATATCATATTTAAAAGTGTTATTAAATTCATTAATGTTGAACCATGAATGAGGATAGATTATTTCAGATAAACCGACTTCTCATTTACCACTTAAATTAATTGATGTTGGAAGCATGAGTTATAAAATGAGAAATTTTATTATCGGGAAAATATTTCTCAGAGCTATATCAGAAGATAGCGTCATATAGAAAGACATGTTGCAGAATGAATTTGTAAAAAGAAAAACACTGTTCTTATTTCTAGTTTTTTCAGATAAGTAATCCAAGTATTGAATTTTTCGGGATACCCTAAAAACTTTACAAAATATTCTGCTTTGACTCCATTTTTTCTAATTTTAATCACTTTTTCAACTGGATAAAAAACAGAATCTACAACTTGCGCACAGTGTCACCTTTTTTCAATTTCGGTGGCTTTGGTATTAGATTGATGAGGTCTCCATATAAATTGTGCAGCACTTGATCTTTTTTTTTTTTTTTTTACTGAAGCAGGGGACATTTTAATATTCCTGTGTCATGTTTGATTATAACTATAAACCAGCTCATCAATATATTTTTTGGTGTTAACTTCAGTAAAATATTTTCACATTTTAGTTTTTAAAGTGCAATTAAACTTTTCAACATTACTTGCTTTTGTTTAATTTTGAGTAGTAAAAAGTTTAATTTTTATTTGATTTAAATAATTTTGTATTATTTCATTTTTAAATTCGGAACCGGAATCTGAGTGAAGTCGAGACAGTTTTCGAAACTTAAAAATAGTTTCTAACTCTAATTTTATAGTCTTTCCTAGCTTATCTTTCAATGGAATTACCCACGCATATTTATAAAATACATCAATACAGGTAAATAAATAGTTGTAACCTTTATTAAACTTGGCTGAACTTCAGCTAAATCTATTTGAAATTTTTGATCAATGTCACTAACACCCTATTTCTTCGGAATTTGTGACGAATTGGCTTATGCAGAGTGTAAGAATCTTTTTGAGATCTCTTTATGTTTGAGACTTTATCCTTCAAACCTCGCCTCATCGCAGACTAAAACTAGCTGTGTGTTTGTTGTAAATTCTTTGTTGTCATTCTCTCCCTATTATATTCGCGTGCAGACTGAAACAATTCATTGAATGTTTTAACTGAAATATTAATTTGCAGCTCCCTTATACTTCATGCCCGGAAGGAATACCCCGAGCCTGTAATGAGGGCAGTTGCCAGGGGACAAACAGTCTTCAAGACAAATTGACCACATATGCGAAGAAAATCTGTATGGGAACATGCTGATGGAAATTAGGACGCGGTAGGGGGGGGGTTATTGTCCACTTTACCCCTATTGCGGTTAAATGGTCTCTCATTCCCCTCTTAAAATTCTGCCCCCCATTGAGTTAGGAACTATTTTTTTTATTGTAAACAGGTGCTTTGGCGTGGTTTATAAGTTTTAAATAACCAATCAATTCTTTCAGTCTTTGAAAAAGGAACTGCCTCCAAACAACTGGGCTAGATGGCGCTGAAGCTCATTTCTAGATTTATTTTGAGGAAGGATTCCCCTTAAAGTAACAGTTCAACAAATGACTACAGTACTTTAAATTTCTTAGGTTTAACGAGAACGTATATCGCATGTACTCTGTGGGTCTTTGGCACTATTGGTAATTGAACACCGTACTTCCGGATAGAAACACGGATTACGATTACCAGTGCTATAGATTTTACAATACAAACTCTATTGGTAATGGTAGCTCTAACCACTAGGCTACCACGGCCTATATCGTTTGTAGTTAATTTGAACTAAAATAAAACTAATTTAAATTTGAAAAAGCTTTTCAGTTGGCTTATAGCCTCATAATCCAACCCCCAACTCTGCTTGTTTGAAAAAGGAAAGCGTGAGGGGTTTTTTTTTTTTTTTTTTTCTCTCTCTCTCTCTATTAACATTATCCTATATTTCTAAAAGAGTATAGATTGACCAGCATAATAACCGGAACTGAATCAATCATTATTCTTGAGAAGCATTGGCAAGAATCTCCCAAACCTTCTCTCTCATAAATAAAATAATTTGTAGGGTAAACATCGCCGCATGGGCTACAAACGTACTCACGATGTATAATCGTCATAGTATTGTTTTTTCGAAATCAACCTGAAACCTTAACATACACATTTAGAAATTATTATGAACACCATTCCTGTCTTAAATTTTAAAGTGAAAAATTACTAGTTATGAAATTAGTCTGTGAAAGTAAATACTTTTTTGCTTACAAATCAAAATAATATTATTTTCAACAAGAAAATTAATTGTACATTCTCGGAAAAAATGAAACAATTTTATTTTAAATAAATATTTAAAAATGTATAAAAATTCCTTTCAAAATTCAATTTCTTATTTAAAGAAAATCAGTATAAGAAATCAGAAAAAATTTTATATATATATATATATATATATATATATATATATATATATATATATATATATATATATATATATGTATGTATGTATGTATATATATATAGACATCTGAATAAATTAATAAATTCAAAACTGTTATTTAAATAAAATAAAAAGTATTGAAAACGCCAAGTTAAAGAATATTATTCGGAATGTATTTCTCATATGTTTATATACAAATATTCCTAGAAAAGATATTTATATCCTTTAACGCACATGTGTTAATATTTTTCATGAATGAAAATTTTCTTAAAAATTATAGAAGCTATTGATAAAAATTTAAGATACCGCTATAGCTTATTAGGGAAAAACTTTGCTTTCGTGATGCAGAGGTAACTGTTTCGATTCTTGATCTAGCCAAATGTAATGTTATCTGCGAGGAGCCATCAGTGTTAAAATTTTTTTCAAGAAGCAAAGTCCGTACTCTTGTAATAGTAGAAGATGATGAAATTGCCTCAAGCATTAATATCGTCATTTAAACTTGGTTCAAAAATGCTACATGATTGGGATGCAAAAATAAATATAAGAGTTCAGGTGTAGATTTCAGGCGACTTGATATTAGTTCAAAAATGTAAAACCCCTGGCTACTTTCAGGTCTCAAGAGGATGAAATATGCAGTATGTACCATAATAATTTAAATTAAAATATAATCTCTCTTATAAAAACATCACTAAATCCGAATTTAGTTGACCCCTTAAAATTTATAAGAATATATAACTGAAACACAGAAAACTCTGAGGTCATTTAAGATTTATTATAAAAGACAACTATAAATTTTAGGAATATAAATAGAAACTTCTTTCCACACACATACAAGTGAATATTCATATGAAATATCTAATATTTCTAAAATGAAAAATAAATAAATAACTGCAAATATTTGAAGTTCCGTTATATATAATATGGATTATATTTATAATAACGATTTTATAACAAAGATTCAAAAAGAAGATCACACGAACAAGGAAAATATAATTTTAAGATAAAAATGTAAAATAAGATTTCTTTGTATAATGCAATATTGATTCATAAAATCAATTAAAAATCCTTAGGTTGGTGCTCTAAAAATATATCTCTGTTTTCCGATGTTCTCATAGAAAGATACTTTTGTAAAACAATTTTGCAACTTTGAAGTGTCATAAAACGCTGCTAAAACATGGCCTATTGATAGTCGGCGCTCTTCAGAGCATAAGTCACTCAGCCTAATACTAGTCACTATTAAATAACGAGAAAAAGGGGAGTGCATGGGAGATGTGCCTGCAGCTGTCTGTTTACATGTACCTCTATTAGGTTGGGTGTTTCGGAATTTTCTGTGTTTTTTATTTATAAATGCTACCCACTATCTATGAGAAGGGGCCCGAAAGGTACACAGTCGACATTAAAATTTCTTACAAAGTCCCTCGAAAGATAATATATGTCGACTACTTGAAACAAAAACATTGCACTCAGTATAGTAGATGAAATTCTGTATATACATTATAAACTCTCTCTCTGTTCGTATGATATAATAATATATCTTATTTATACCATGTACTTATATGGGAAAATTCAATCTCAAAATGAAATAACTTACGTTTAAGATATGAAATATAAAGATAAAAAAAATCTCACTTGCTCATTTTATTGGGTTGCGTTAACAGGAGAATGTCGTGAAATGGACAGCTGCCTATCTATCTGCTCAAATAAACTTTAATTGAAGCTTACATAACAATCTTCCTTTAAGTTGTTTAAAAAAAAAACTTATAAATTGTCAAGAAATGTAATTTTGAAAACCAAAAATATTCAATATCAGAACTTGGACAGTATTATAAATATAGAAAACAATGAGTGCTTTGTTCTGAAGAAAAATTTTTTTTGAGGTTAGAATAGTGATTACCAAATAGAGTAGTACCTATGAATCATATTTAAAACACTTATTTACAGTTTCCACTATTTGTGCTTCATAAAATTTACTCAAATTATATATACTTTTAAAACATTTTTTTTGGGGGGGGGGGTAACCAGAAAATATTAAGCGTTCATAAAAAGCAAATGAAATAATTATATATATATATATATGTGTGTGTGTGTGTGTGCGGGTGCATGTGTGTATGAGTGAGTGATATTATTTTTAAGCTAAGTTAAAGTAATGGAATAAGAATTCTTTAATAATCTAATTTATTTAATACAATTCCAAATTTATGAATGCTCTATTTATGAATGGGGACGCCATCACGAATTTCAAATTTATGAATGGGGATTTATTTTACACTGACATCCTAAATCACAGGTATCTACAAATTACTAAGACCTTTCTTAAACATTTAATAACTTTGTAGCATCCCCTATATAAACCCTCATCAGTAAGGAACAGCACACAAAGATATCTGCAACCCACAGTGAGGATCACAACTATGCTGAGATGGACACTTTTCATTTCATCATTTATTTAAATAAACGCTATTTCTGCCTTTTCTGCCTTGCATTCCATCTGGGCCTTGTATTCATTGTCTTATCACTCAGCTGCTGATTGCTTTTCAACTAAATTTTGAATTACATAAATAATCTTGTTTGTTTGTTTGTTTGTGTGTGTGTGTGTGTGTGTGTGTGTGTGTGTGTGTGTGCACGCGCTATTGTGCGAAGTAATTGTTGTGACAAATACAAAAATTTTTGCAAATTATTTTATTTGTATAGGTTAACTTACATGCAAGGTATAGCAATCTAATACGAAATATGTCCTTCTCTACCCAGATAGCAAACAACATCCAAGGAACATCCATTTTTGATCCTCGGACGTCCTGGATGTGTCTCGGACGTCCCCAGGATGTCGTTTGAGTAAGTGCTTGGGACATCCTAGTAAGGACGTCCTGAGTACATCTTTTAAGGACTTGGTTTGGACAATCTGCTAATAAACCTCCATGGAAGGTACTTTTACATCCTTTTATGGTCTGTCTTCAAACAAACGTCTTGAAAACGTCTTCTGAGTTATATTTAAAGTTGAAAAATAATTCAGTGTTAAAATTTACTTAAAAATGTGGTCTCTTTAAAAATCAAATGTCTTTTATTGCGATATAATTAAACGAAGCTCTATTTCAGAATTTGGCAAAAGAATATTCTTTAGAATACATGATTTTAAAAATGATTTTCATGAATTACGACTCCAAATAAGAAAATGTAGTGGATATTCTAAAGGTAAGTTTTATTTATGGGTATTAAGATAATTTATAGATTATATTATTTGTATATAAAAGACAGATTTTTATGAATTAACTTTAAATAATTTTTTAAATTATAGAATTTGAATGAAATTTTAAGAAAATATTTGTGGCAATAGCTCTTTTGTTGATACTGTTGATATTTCGACACACGGTGGGAACTACGAATTATTAAACGTGCGTGTATTTTTTTTTTAAATCGGCTATTGCAATACAGTTGTTAGGTTTTCCCATTTAAGTAACATCACATTTAAAACCTTTGCATCCTTATTACAAGGTAAGGTATTTTTAATTCCTTATATCATGAGTAGTTTAAATTATAAACGAAAAATCAGTTCCTTGTCTGATCGTCAATTTCGGAGACGTGCTGCTGCCTCATCAAACACTTCAGTGATTCTTCGAAATAGTGGTTGTAAACCATCTACTATAAATGATTTCAAATCAAAAAGAAATATTGAACCATCAACCAGTACAACTGTGGAAAATGCCTGTACTTCTGTTAGTGATTCCTCTGATAAAAATTCTACCTTCAGTATATCTTCAGAATGTGAATCAAATTCTAGTTCAGATTTTGATACTGAACCAAACACCCCAGAGAATACTATAGGGAACTAGTTTGGTTTCCCCATATATTGGCGAACGCGGCGATTTTTTTTTCGTCGCCAAGTCGCCAATGTAAGCGCGCCAAGCTAACACGGGAAATTTCCCGAAGTTCGATCGAAAAATAAGCATTTTAGAAATTTAAAAAGGGAAATAAATATAAATGGACTTACTTGATATGAAGTTGAGCTGACGTGCCGATTGGTATGTTTATTTCGACATTTTTTTCGCTGTCACCAGTGTCACATTTCAGATTTTTTTTTTTTTTTTTTTAAATATTTACACAAATATTTTTCTAAATATTTACACTTTATAAAATTTTAAAAAAGCTAAAAAAAAAGGCATGCAAAAAATATTATTTTAAATATAAATTACTTTATAAAATTGAAAAAAAAAGGATTCAAAAAATATGTTTCTAAATATATAAGATAATAATGAATTAAATTATTAGGATAATAATGAATTAAATTAATAAGATAATAATCAATTAAATTATTAGGATAATAATGAATTAAATTATTAGGATAATAATGAATTAAATTATTAGGATAATAATGAATTAAATTAATAAGATAATAATGAATTAAATTAATAAGATAATAATGAATTAAATTATTAAGCTAATAATAAATATATATTAAATAAACGAAATAAAAAGAATTAATGTAAAAGAAATTGTAAAATATAAAAATTTACGATGATTAGACGCTGGTGACAACGAAGCACATCCCTTAATTGCACCTACAGCAAACTAAGGACAAATGGCTTCCAATTCAAATAGAAACGTCGAAAAAACGTGGGACATAGAATTTTCTAGAACAATGAAAGTCGAAGTAATTTTTAAATAGCTTTAAAATTTATGTTAAACACAAGAAAATTGATTAGTGGCAACAACAACAAAAAAAAAGTAAATAAAACTGAATTTGGCAACATTAAAATAAAAACGAAAGGCTGAAATCGGCAACACTACGAAGTAAACAAAGGGCGCCAGATTTGGCGAGAAATCTTATATGGGGATACCGAACTTGTTCCTACTATAGCTGATAATTTAATGCATGAAGACATTCTCACCAGTCTTGTAAAATGGTCTGTTGAAAATAATATCACACAAAATCCATTAGGATCTTTATTGAAATTATTGAAAAGGCATGATTGTTTCAAAAGCTTCCCTAAAGATCCTCGAACCATCTTGAAGACCTCACTTGTTTATGAAACAAAGCTTGTAAGTCCTGGAAATTATGTACATTTTGGGATTGAAAGAGAAGTAAAAAATATATGTTCGCAAGGTTTTTCTGGTCATGAACTTTTACTTTCTGTAAACATTGATGGCTTGCCTATTAGCAAAAGTTCTTCTAGTGTGTTTTGGCCTATTTTAGGTAGCATTATTCCGACTAATAACGTTTTTATTATAGGTATGTATCATGGTCTTGAAAAACCAAGTAATGCTAATGAATATTTAAAGGATTTTGTTGAGGAAGCTAAACATCTTTCGCAAAATGGAATTCAAGTAAATGGTGAAGTTTTAGATTTCCGTGTTAAACACATTATTTGTGATGCCCCAGCAAAAGCATTTATTCTAGGTATAAACAGTCATGGTGGTTATCATAGCTGCACAAAATGTAAAACTAATGGAATTATAAAAAGAGAAGAGTTTGCTTTCCAGAAAAAGATGCATGTAGAAGAACTGACGAAGAATTTCAGCTTGGATCTGATGAGGATTTCCTGCCGAGCTGGCAGCCGAATGGTTAGCGCTCTTGCCTTCGGTTCAACAGTTCGTGGGTTCGAATCCCACTTTGGGCATGGATGTTTGTAGTGGTTCGGAATCCACTTTAAGCCGTAGGTCCCGGTCTAATTAGCCCTTGTGTGCAGAAAATGACCGTTGAGCGACAAACAAACAAACAAACGATGAGGATTTCCATTTACTTCATTCTATTCTATGTAAAATTCCTAATTTAGGACTAGTCACCAATGTTCCACTTGACTACATGCATCTTATTTGCCTTGGAGTAATGCGCAAATTACTGAATATTTGGGTGAAAGGAGAGTTACCAAATCGATTGCCTTATAGAGACGTTAATTCTATAAGTGAAAACCTTTTGACTCTGGTAAGATATGTCCCTACTGAATTTGCCAGAAAACCAAGATCATTAAGTGATTTAGCACATTGGAAAGCCACAGAATTCAGGCAAATTTTGTTATATACTGGACCCATTGTATTCTCGAAAATACTGTGTAACAGATGGTATTTAAATTTCCTTTCCTTACATGTCTCTCTCAGAATTTTGTGTTCAGAGCATTTTGAGCAGGAAATACTTTTATATTGTCAATCACTTTTAGAACATTTTGTGAAAACATTTGCATCATTATATGGGCAGGAATATGTGTCGTATAATGTTCATGGATTGTTGCATTTATGTGATGATGTTTTGAATTTTGGATGTCTCGATAATTTTAGTGCTTTCAAATATGAAAATTACATGGCAAGGCTAAAATGTTTAATCAGGAAGCCAGATAAACATTTGCAACAATTAATCAGAAGATATTCAGAACTGATAACTTTTGGTAATTCTATACTTGAAGCATCAATTAATGATTTTCCTTGTTTTTCATCACCTCATTCTGATGGTCCTGTTATTGAACATGACACTTCTGAAGTGCAGTATAAGAAAGCAAAATTCAAAGATTTCATCTTAATTGCCGATTTCTTGAGTGACAGCTGTTGTTTGTTGACAAATGGGGACATTATTTTAGTTAAAAATTTTATTTGCTCTTGTGTTGGAGAATATTTTATAATAGGAAGTGTTTTTAAGAAAAGAAAAGATTTGTTTGAACTTCCATGCAAATCTTCCTTGATAAATATACACGTAGTTTCTCATCCTTCTGCAAATCAGTTATGGCCTCTATCCTCTGTTATTAAGAAATTAGTTATTTTGCCATATGAAAACAGTTTTGCTGTGTTTCCTCTTTTACATTAGAAAATCAAAATATTTGTACATATATTAATTGGTTTATTTTTATTATTTAATTGCATTGTTATTTATAATACTAATGTTGATATGTAAATATCAACAATAGTATTATAAATAACAATGCAATATTGTTATATATAACATAGTTGATATATAAATACATATATTTAATAAATTTATTAAAATTATTATGGATAAAATGTGAACATGAAAAGCAATAAATGTGTGGACATTACTTTTATAATATTTCTAAGAATTTGTGATTTATATTTTTAAATTAAAAATTATGCATATATTCATTGATTTATTCGTATTCTTATTTTCATTTATTTATCACTAAAACCAAAAGTAATTATTTTATTCAATTTAATGCCTCCAATTTTATTAAATAAACTGTTAGGTCTGAAGGAAGCAAACATTTGGAATGTAAATTTTTCAGGACTTAAATAAAATTTCATATGTTGCAAAAATTTCAGAAGAAATTAAATTCTTAAGGTAAATAAAGTTTTAAATTTACTATACTGTTGTTGATGTATGTAATTAATTAATTAGTATGTAATTAATAAGTTAAAATTATGATTAAACATTATTCATGAAATATAGATCAGTAGTGTTTAGTAAAAAATAGGTTAGCAATATTATTAGTGATCATTTCCTTAGGATTGCTATATCAATGTTTGTTAATAATTAATCTTGATAATACATAAAATTCACTGTATATTTCAGAAGATACATTTCGATAAAATGAAAATTAAAATGGAGCGATATTTAATAAATTGGAATTTGATTTTTAAATTTAGAGAATCTTTATAATCAAGTTATCACATTTGCTTATGATTTTTTTCCTTTGGGAATTATCTTACAAAATATATATTATAAATAATAAAAATATGTCAGTTTAAAAATTTGTTTTCCTGAAAAAAATGCTCTTAAGAAGATTACAAGTTTTAAATTTATAATTAAAATACCTATGTTTGAATGAAAATAAAGTTTTTAATCATATGAAGATTTTAGTTCAGTTTTATTTTCCTCATATATTAACAAAAGAAAATATTAAAATTTGTTACATTCGCTTAAAATGGTTGAGACGGTAATATGCAAGTGCAGAATTACTTCGTAACAAATTAACTTTTAACTATTTGATTTCCTAATTCCTGCATGAATTGTAAAATTATTCTTTATTTCAGAAATGTCAAACAAAGTATTTTCAGTTGTTGAATTTGATGATGGCTTGCAATTAGTACCATCCACATGGTTAATGAATGATGGTAAAACCTGCTGTTTTCCAAAATGTGCTTCACTGAAACGTATTGAAACAGCAGTTAAAGAACATCCTGAGAAAAATTGGAGATCATATCCTGTAATAAAGAGGATATTTGCATCATCAGGTATTAAATTATTTAATATGGGTGAATCATGAAATTTAAAAATGTTATTTATATAGAATATTTGAACTACATATATTGTATATTATATGCAGTTAAATATACAATATTCTTGAAAGTTTTTATAAACTTGTTTAAATTTTTTTAATTCTAAATTTGGATTATTTGATTTATTTATATGTTTTGTTAATCTTAGTGATTTTCCAATATTAAAATTCAATGATAATTTTTAATGTGCTATCAAGCAATTGAACTTTAAAATACATATATGCAATTTATTTAATATTATGCCTGCTCCTTTCTTTTTATTTTCATTATTGATGTTTTTTAAGATCAATCTAGTTATTTTGAATTTGACTAGCATGTGTAGTAGTCTTTAAGCAGAAGAAATTTCAGTCTTTTTGTTCCTTATCCTGTATATTTATTTGTAACACAAACAATTGATTATTCTAGAAATTTGCTATGATAAATAATGTGTTAAATATGAAATTTTTCTGTGTTAGTTTAAAACTTGTCAATCTTTGTTAGTTAGTTAATCTTTATTCTTTTAAATTTTTTTATGGAAACTACAGTAATATGTAATTAGATTTGTGTATTCATAAATTTTATGTTACTAATATTTTATTATCCCTTTTTTAGCAAATTTATTTAAATCGTTTTGGAGGTTCCAGTGTTGGTGACATTGTGCGTCGCTTAATGAGTCATTTAATTTCAAACTCATTAGCAACAGAGTATAGTTACCTGGGCATGAAAAAGAAAAAATCTTTTTCAAATTTATTGCTTCATGATGTTATATTTGGTGAGTTTTCTAGTTAGTTTATTAAAAAATTAACATAATTCAACATTCAAAATAAAATTCATAATCTGAGACTATTAGAAGCCATACTTAAAAATAATTCAGTTAAAAATGAAAGAAGTTCAATGAATTCTTTAACTATTGTATTGAAAATATAGTAAAATAATCTGCTTAATACCAATGTTAGGCTATTTGCCATTTTGTTGCTGAAATTTATTATGCATATCTGTGGGTGTGTGTGTGTGCATGCTATTTGTTTTAACTATCATGAGTAATATACTACTATAAGTAATATACGAAAATATATTTTGTTTTATTGCTTTCAAATGTTGAATTTTTTTGGCAATATTTCTTTTAAACTAATTTACATCTTTAAAATAAAATTTAACTTGTTAAAATATTTATAAATCTTTAATTATTTTATAAAAATATTAATCTTTCTTTTTTAATTATAGATGCAGTCCAAAGTCAAGTGCCAAAAGTAACAAAAGCGGAACTGGCAAAGAGTATATCAAATTGGCTGCGCCATGCAAAAGAAAGGGCAGAGAAACAAAAAAAATAATTTGTACTTAAAAAAATCATGTATAAATTGTAAAATAATAAAATGGAAAACTGTATATTAATGTTTCATTTAATTCCACTTACCCACATATTCATTTAATTTATACTTGTAGCTGGGCACTTTTAAATCTGAATATTTTTAATATTTAAAAGGTACCAAAATATGTTTCTATGTGAAACACCGATGTTCTTAGAAAACAGAAAAATTAAGTACTCTTACATTCACATGCATAATTCCTATTCTCAAAAAACAAGTGATCTCAAAATCATTTGATTAAATAATCTTAGTTACCCAGAAACATTGATTATAAACCTTCTGTATGACTTTTGTGCTTCAAAGAACTTTATATAATATTATATATATATAACATCTTTTGAACTGTATTCAAGAAAATTTAGATAATTATTTTTTAGTTGGTAAGTTACTTTTAATGTATATTTTGAAGTTATTAATGTTTAGGTATATCACAGTTCAGTTCAAAATGAAAAAAAGTGCTACATTATTTTAAACTCTTACATTTAAATTCATCTTACCTTAAAAAAGTAACAATTTTTTCATTCAGAAGTATATAAGTATATATATATATATATATTTTTCATTTGAAGGACATGTTTAGTTAATACATCAATTTTATTGCAATAATTTATTTTTCAGAACAGTATTAATCTAAATTCAGAACAATGTAGCAAAAAATTAACGAAATTAAAAAATTCCTCTCTTTAAGGAGAAAAGAGAAATTCATTCACTGAAAAAACAAACTGCGAATTTCACTATTTGAAATTACTACTCTAAAAAATAATTGAAAAGAACTTTATATGAAAAATGTTATAAACTAAAATACATAAATTACTTGTAAATAAAGTATGTAAGCTTTATTTTTATATAATAAAATAAAGTTAACTGAAATATTGCTTAAAAACAATGATAACTCTCATTTAATTAATAATAAAAATATATTAAAAACCTTATGGCTATTATCTGAATGTCCAAATATACGCCAAACTACGTCCAAATAACGTCAGTCTCGGAGGTACGTGGGACGTCCTACGTACGTACTACTTCCGGACATTGGGATGTCCTATGAATGTCCGTAGGACGTCGACGGACATCCAGCGGACGTTCTTTCACATCCAAATTACGTCCATTTGGTTCGGAAAGGACGTCCTCTGAACGTCCCAAGGACTACCGTTTGCTATCTTGGTAGCTTGAATGAGATCCTGTACAAGGTGTGGGGTGGATTTCACTAAACAAGAACATAAATACTTGATCTCGCCATCACGAAACCAACCTTCTCGATAATTTTTTCTATGTTGATCAATCCATTTTACTCATACGTCTTTTTACAATGTTCCATAAATATTTGATAAAATTTACAACAAAAGAATCACGAGGCCAATGCAAAACAGTTAATTTCAGTTCCTGAAAAAAATTTCTTTGCTAGCTTGAAAAGTAATTTCAGGGAGACAGATTCGTTGCTGAACACAACTTATGCAATCCAAGATTGTTATTTCCTGGTCCGTACAAAACACTTTCTTTTCACTACAAGTGTTAATTAGTTTTTATTGGTGTTCTAGCAAATAGAATACATTCAATAAGCCTTTGTCCAATTGCCGATGAATCCTCATTCACAGCAAAGGCTAATATTTCTCTCTGAATATCGCTACTTATTTTGCTAGGATGCATTTAACCATTGCATCCAAGAAATTTGACTCTTTGAAGAATGTTTTTGTGTCTGTGTTCACATTTACTCTTTCATTTTTGAGACACTGTCTCAAATTTTTTTCCTGATTAATAATCCTAGAAACGCTGACTTATCCAGCTTCAACTGCGGCAGCAATATCCCTTACACTCACAGAAGTATGTTGACTAAATGTAAAAATGCCGTTCTTTTTCCTGGGAGTGTATCCCTTTTTAAATGCACGTCAGAAACAGACAATTTGCACAAGCGACCAATTTTTACAGCAATGGAAGCCATGATCACATTTGACATGACTACATGATCAATTGAAGCCATGATCACGTAGTCACATTAATTCAGAGTAATCAAGGACGAGGGGTTTTGCCATTGCGGCAGAGATGTATGCCAAAGGTACGCAATTCCAATTTAAATTTTAGAATTTTAATTACCATTAATGTTAGTAATAACTCTTAAAATTACACTCATGTCCATAAATTAAGAATAATACAAAATCACACAGAAATTAAATTCTAAAATTAAAATTTCACATGTAGAATTATCACACACATCTTGAAGAATAATATGAAATTTTTAAGAAATCGCCAGATGGTGCCGATAGAACGTCACAATGACGAGAGTATAAGAGAGGGGTATATAAGGAATGGTTGCAAAAAAAGTAAAATTGTTCACAAGTGCTTTAAACGCCTTCCAGTGCAATAACCACTTAGTTATGGCACAAAGGAAGCATTTGGATGATGTTTTACGTGGTAAAATTATCGGCCGTCTGGAATGTGAACATACCCAGCTGGAAGTATCCTAGGAACTTGAAATCGTCCAGAGTGTCATCTCCAGGCTTTGCCAACGGTTCCAAGATGATGGTATTGTGAATAGTCGTTACAGCACATGTCACCCTCGAGTTGCAACGCCGAATGAGTACCGGTATTTAACAGTTACTGCTAAAAGAAACAGATAAAGCACAGCATCAGATCTGTCTCATCAGCTCTCTTCAGCTACCGGTACGACAGTTTCAAAGCAGACCGTGTAGAGATGCTTAGGGCACATTAATCTATGTGCTCGTAGTCCTGTCAGATGTGTTCCACTTACGCAACTCACTGTCACCTCAATTACCTTGGAGTAGAGAGCATGCATTGTGAACACCGCAACAGTGGTCTCGTGTGATGTTCTCCGATGAGTTCAGGCGTAACTTTCAGTCTGATTTTCGACGGTCTTTCATATGGAGAGGGCCAGGTACTCGTTACTACCAAGAGAACACCAATGAACGACACCATTACGGTGGTGCAGGGTTGCTCGTTTGGAGAGGCATTATCCTGGGTTCCAGAACTATCCTGCGTGTCCAGAATGTAATCATGACAGGCCACATTTATCGGGACATCATTCTGGAACAACATGTACGTTTTTTTCTGGGCGTCAAGGCTTAAGAATTTCTGTTTATAGATGACAAGGCCGTCCTCATTGTGCAAACATTGCAGACGAATGCCTTCAATCGGAGGATATCACCCGTAATGACTGGCCGGCATACTCACCGGGCATGAAACTAATAGAGCATATGTGGGATATGCTTAGCAGACAAATTGCGATCCATCAACCTCTTCCTACATGTCTACCAGATCTTGAGCATTGCTTGATAAGTGGTGTAATATTCCCCAAGATTAGATCAATAATTTGATACTCAGAATGACTAGACATTATATGGCATTTTCTGGGTGGAATCCCATGTATTAACCATCATGGAACCATGTTATATTGGTTTTTGTAAATAGATTCCTTTTTTTAATTTGCTCCAGGGAGTAAAAATCGCAATTTTTATTAATGATGTCAAATATATAGCATCTTTTTTGCTCTTTACCTTTTGTTTAATAAATAGATTTTAAAAATAAGTCACATTTGTTTTGCTTCTGTCTGTTTCTTAGTCTGAACTTGCATTATCCTTAATTTATGGACAAGTGTACATAAGTGAATGTACAATAATTTAAAAGAAAAACATATATCATTAAATAGTTAACAAATGATTTCAATTTAATAAATAATTAATTTAATAGTTAATTTAGAATTTAATAAAAGTTTAGTTAGTGGATATTATGGATCCAATGAGATGTGGTGTTTTCATTCTTTCCGTTCATAGGATCTTAGGGTATTCTATTTATGAATTATGAAATTATTAATTACTTATTTCTTTATGAAACAGGGGCTTTTGCAATAAAGGGGGTTTTCAATATAATAATGCAATATTTTTAAATACAAGTTATTTTTTGCTTGTTTAATTACAATAAGTTAACTATAATTCACAAAGCAATTGGTTATATAAAGATTTAATATTTACAATTAGTATATTGCTTTTATGGTTAACCTGTTGAAGTCGTAATACACTAATTATTTAGGTGCTGTGCAGCTCAGATGCGCTTTTAACAGCCAAGTTTAAACACAACTAGCAAAATTGTAATTAGCCCTTCCAAATTTTCGAGAAAATCCGATAACAGTAACTGCAGCCGTGTGCTGAAATCTTTACTGTGATTTAACAGTTCCCCCTAATATTTTTGATGATTTAGAAGATTCAAAGAAAGAGTATATCAGAATCGAAAGTGAAAATTCAACTCTTACTCATTCTATAAATAATTTTCCCCTTCTATGCACTCTAAATAACATGAAGCAGCGCTCCTCTGATTTAAAGAATTCGAATAAATCGGCAAAAATGAATGTGAAAATAGCCTTTTCCCTCATAGTGCCCCTCGCCACTCGGCTAGATTCTAAAATTGGATCCCGTGAAAGTGTTACTCAACGGGTCGAAGGTCAGCGCGTTCGAACTGAGAAGAGCCAACACCTCCTACAGTGAAAGCCGAAGCACCACTATTTCCCGTCCATTTTACTCTTAGAGTAGGAAAAGATATCTCTCTGGACAGACCCATTCTTGCAGGCGTACCGCAAGGATCCCTGCTGGGTCCTCTCTTATTTAACATCTATATCAATGATATTCAGCAACACCAAAATACTATGCTCTGCTTGTTCGCGGATGATACTGCCATTTTGTCCACTAGCTCTCTCTACTGGAAAATCCATGCTACCTTTACTGAACACCTCATGACCATTAAAGAGTGGCTTAATAAGTGGAAAATTAAAATAAATCCAAACAAATCCACTGCTGTCATTTTACTAGGAAATGTACTCTACCCCCCCCCCCAGGTTCAACTAAGCGGTTTTTCGATCCCCTGGTCAAATAAAGTCGAGTACCTCGGTCTTACGTTAGATAAAAGACTTACCTGGAAAGCCCATATTAATAAAATCAAGAATAAATTTATTTCTGTCAAAACTTCACTCTACCCCTTAATTGCCTACAAATCGAAGCTCTCCATGGCTAACAAGCTATTGATTTATAAATCATACCTTCGACCTATTATCACCTATGCAGCCCCAATCTGGGGTGGTGCTGAGGAAACGAACCTGAAACCTCTTGAGGGTCAGCAAAATAAATTTCTTAGACTGATCACTCAATCAGACTTCTACATCAGAAATGAACACATAAGAAACAATTTGGGTGTCCTTCCCCTGTCAAGATACATCCAATTCCTTGCTTTTCGCTTCTACAATAGACTTTATGATAACTCTGAAATTCAAGCAATTGAAAACTACAGTCCCTATGAACTTTCCACTTTCCACAGACCAAGGGTGGTTCTGCGGGGTAAACCACATTCAAACTTACCTATTCGCCTCCCAAAAAGTGGAATTAAATAATTTCTTCTTCTTATACTTAAATAAATAAATATAATAGTATATATATATATATAAAGGAAACAAGAACTTCTGTATATATATATATATATGCATATATAATAGAATTAAAAAATATTTTTGCCTTTAAATAGTTATATTAATTCTATGTATATATATAAACTGTATTTTAAAAATATTTTCTTGCACTCTTCTTTGTAATGTGTATTTAATTTTTTTCTTTTTTATGTTTATTCAATATCATGCAAAGAACTCTCGTTGGTATCACTTTAACCTAAGCAAAATATTTTCTTAAATTTTTTGTTTAAATAATCTTATGTTTTGAAATCGTGTTAATTTCAACTAAAGTCAGGAGAGTCCCGAAATATTATCATTTATAATAAAATATTTTATCATTTATAATAAAATATTTTCTTTTTTTTTTTCAAACTTTTAATATTTAATAACAATGTCAACGATTTAGAGGCCACATAAATTCTCAGACAAACGCAGAAGAAACAGACAAGTAAACGCCGGAACAGAAGAGAAATGTAAACAATATGCGCTTCGATGTACTGCGCACGAGTTAGATCTTGCATCCATCGCTTCAATGAGTGGTATTTTTGGACATGACGCTCGCGTATAGCAGCACAATATATAGAAACAATAGGTGCGCGTTGAAGACCTGCTCCCTCAGTGTGCGGCCTGCTTAAGTGTTGCCACTTTTTAATGACTGCATATAATGTTCTTAGTCCATGACAGAGTCCGACTATTACTTCGTAATTTGGTTGATCCTTACAGGCAAAATATTCGCGTCACCTTATTTGTTTGTATTCCTTAACTTTATTTTTATTTACAGTGCATGTTCAGTTAACGAATATAATCCTGAACATGTTCGCTATCCGAATTGTTCATTAACCGATCATCGATTTACCCTTTTTTTCGGGGGGAGGGGAGGAGGGGAATCGATTAAATTGTTCCAGATACCCTAAAATTTGAATTTTAAACTTTGTATAATTTCTTAGTAAGTTTACTTATAAATAATCCATTACATATTAATCAGTCTTACATATTAATAAGTTTTTCTATTTTTTGTTAAGAAGCATTAAAGAGCATGTCCAGCGTCGATTGCTTTTCTCTCATTATAAGGGTTTAACGAAATTAATAGCACTATTGTTGTTGCCTTCTAAAATTCGTTTTTCAAAACTACGTTTTTGATAGTGTATGAACAAGGTGGAGGGGAGGCGGTAAAATGAAATCGAAACTGATGGCTAATTTTGGCTATAAATATTTTAATGGAAAAAAAATTGTGTAGAGCTTTGAAATTCAATGGGCAAGCATCAAAATTCAAGAGAGATCAAAAATAATTTTGGTCCGTGGGGTTTAGCAACCCTGCACAACAGAGTTCCAGAGCTAAAAAGTGCTCGTTCGTATTCATTTAGTTCGTTGTCCTACTATGTGTTTCTTGAGTGCTCGAAAACAAAAATCATTAGGAAAAGTGATCGTTGACCGATTTGTTGCAGCCCGATCTATTCGTTAACCAGTCACCAACTATATTTATTTTTATTTATTTTTTTTATTTTATTTATTTATTTAATATTTTTTTTTTTTTTCATTTCCCGATTTTTTCTTATAAATAAAAAAAGTTTTTCCTATAGATAATTTTAGTTAATTTTTAATATTTTTAATTAGTGTTCCCTAAGGAAGTGATTATTTGATTTTCCTGTGGATAGCATACTATCAAATTCACCATCTTATGTGATAAAATTAGGGGAAAAAAAGTGAAAAAACAAGAGTTGTTTGTAGCGCCATCTATCAATTTATTTTAACAATACATTTAAATAAAAAATATTACCTATTGGAAAAATATAAATTATTTTGTAAATTCCTTAGTGTAATAGAAATGTTTATCCTACATATTTTTTTTACTGAGATTAAATAGGATTTTAAATTTAACGTTATTAAATGCAATTTAAAATATTTATTAATTTTCAAAAGTTAGTAACGTTATGATACTTCAATATAAAAAATGAAATTATATTAAAAAAATTCTTTAATTTAAAAGTTATATACAATAATATTTAAAATATTATTATAATATTTACTATAATATTTTTTAATATATAATATACAATAATATTTTTTTATGAAATACATCGATATTTTCGATATTTCAGGACCTTATATTTAAAAATTATGCCAAAAATGTTTTGCTCTATTATCAAACATTATAAATAAACTATTTTCATATTCCTCTATAACATTAATTCTGACATAATATATTTTGCAGCAATGCTTATTTTAAATGATTTGGAACTAGTTCAGTATCCCCATATATTGACGAACACTGCGAATTTTTTTCGTCGCCAAAGTAAGGGCGCCAAGCTAACACGGGAAATTTCCCGAAGTTCGATCGAAAAATAAGCATTTTAGAAAATTAAAAAAGGGAAATAAATATAAATGATGGACTTAGTTGATATGAAGTTTAGCTGATATGCCGATTGGTATGTTTATTTCGACATTTTTTTCGCTGTCACCAGTGTCACATTTCATTTTTTTTTTTTTTTTTTTTTTTTTGTAAAAGAAGGCATGCAAAAAATATTTTTCTAAATATTCACACTTTATAAAATTTAAAAAAAAGCAAAAAAAAAAAAAAAAAAAGGCATGCAAAAAATATTATTTTAAATATAAATTACTTTATAAAATTGAAAAAAAAACATTCAAAAAATATTTTTCTAAATATTATAAAATATTTTTCTAAATATTACTTTTTTTGCACACTTATCTTAAATTTTAAGATAAGTGTGCAAAAAATATTTTTTCAAATCTATACACTTTTAAAGTAAATAAAGATAAAACATTAATACAATAAAAAGAAATATATTCAGAATTTAAATAAAATAATTATACCTTTTGCGAAATTTGGTACTCATCCCAATTAATTCCCGAAACGATTTCAACAAATTTATTAAAACAATTTTCATTTGCAGCTATGCAAGCTTTATGAAACATATACATTTCAAGGTAAAATTTAAAATCTGTAGTTATTTATTGTATTTAACAAAAATGTAAAAGATAATAATAAATTAAATTAATAAAATAATAAATATATATAATAAATAAACCAAATAAAATGAAATAATGCAAAAGAAATTGTAAAAAAGAAGAATTTACGATGATTAGACGCTGGTGACAACGAAGCCCAACTGAGGGAAAATCCCTTCCAATTCCAATAGAAGCGTGGAACAAAGAATGTTCTAGAACAATGAAAGTCGAAGTAAAATTTAAATAGCTGTAAAATTTATGTAAAACACAAGAAAAATGAATAGTGGCAACAAAAAAAAAAAAGAAAGAAAGAAAGAAATAGTAACTAAAGCTGAAATCGGCAACACTACGAAATAAACAAAGGGCGCCAGATTTGGCGAGAAATCTTATATGGGGATACTGAACTTATATGTTGATTTTGATGTTATTCTTAATGTCATTGCATGGATAGTATAATAAATATTAAAAAGGAGTCGAGGTCAACATTATTTTTACATTAGAATATCAAACAAAGACATTTGTACATTTTAATAGTTCATTTATAAAATAGATGGCAGCACTAAATTTGATAAAATTAAAACTTCTAAATAGTATTGAAGGTAAACGTAAGGTAAAGTACTACTTCTAATCTTTATTGGGCAAATTTAAAGTGATTTCATAATTTCAATTTTCAAAAAATTTGATTGAAAAGCAATACTAATTTTCCCATCGTAATTTTTGTGGCTATGAGTGAGACAGCCTTCATCCTTTTATGTAAATAGTAACTTCATATGTACACATTTTGAAAGATATTCATAGTACATTTTAAAAGAAATTTCTAAATGAAAATTAGACTTTTGAATTATTATTAATTGCTGCCGGTATTATTATTTTTTTTAATGAATGGATGAAGTTTCATTACAAAATTAAAAGAGAAAATCTCTAATAATTTCTGCGAGACTCATTAGGAAACGTAATACTAATGCGATCCAATGAAATTTGTGATAATTCGATTTGAACAGTGCCAAATGCGAAATCTCACAATTAAAAAAAATTGACACAAGTGGCTAGCTAAATTGAAAGTCTAGTTAACTGAACGTCTACCGAAATTGAAAGAAACACCATACACTGTGAAATTTCAAATTACTATAAACTCAAAAGAAATGTTGGAAAATGAGCTGACACATTTTTTAAAAGACTATTTTAAATCACATAACTAATACACATTGTGTATAAATCATTATAGTTAAATATTGTGATAAATAATACATTAACACAATTTCACTTTGCAGTATTTCTTATAATTAATTATTTAATTACAAGAAATTCTGTAAAGTGAAATTGTGTTAATGAAAAAAAATAATAAAAGATTAATGAGAGAAAATTCATTTACTAATTTTCTAATTAATTAATTTTCTATAGTTAATTTTTCTTTCACTAACATTACTCGTAAGGTACTAACAACAAAAATGAATAGTGTCATCCTAAATATAAAAATTATAACACGTATTTTAAAAATATCTATACTGAACTAGAATTAATCATGAAGCAAATTACATAGTATATGTGTGTGTTTGTGTGCGTGCGTGTGTATATATTGTTTCGAAGATTTTTTTTTTTTAATTTACTGATTGTATAATAAATTATTTTTAGCTTTATTAAATTGCCATGATTATTATTATAGGATTTTGATTAAAGGAGAGAAGATTTATTCTATTTTATAATTCAAAACAACGAGCATAATTAATTCAATATATATATATATATGTATATAAATTAAGGTAATACACAGTGAACGCAATATATATTTTGAACATAATTGTATGTTTGTATGTAGGAACCAAGCTGGAAACCGAATGATAATGCCCTGTATTTCAGTTCAACCGTTCATGGGTTCGAATCCTTCTTGGGCATGAATATTTGTAGTTGTGTGATATTCAATATAAACTATTGATTACGATCTGATGAGCCTTTAAGCGCAAATAAATGACTATTGTACGACAGAAAGCACCCAAAGAAGTACATAGGAAATTCTACGATTACAAAACCTCATTTCCGAAAACGAGATGGATTGATTGCAAGGAAATATTTTGATTCGATTAGAATAATTGATCTTCATTCGATTGGATAAATAAAACTTTCTTAATTACTGGTAACTATTGAGGTTTTGATTCCTATCGATCGAAAAAATCTACAGATCCAAAAAAGAAACTAAACATTTATACTTGAGGTGATATCGAACTCACGAAAACCACATCATTAACCATTCGGCTACAAGCTGGGCGATGGCTAAATAGGATTCTTGAATCTATTTTTGCTCTCTAAAAACCGAGAGAATAAGCAAGCATTGGAAATGTAGCAAAACCAAAGATAATTCTGAGGGAATCATTTTAAAAGATTTCTTCGAGAACAAATTTATCATCAATGGTGATGAATATATTATATATCTCTGCAAATATTTAGATTAATAAACAATGTGTTCAAAATTTTACTAATGATACATCTGTTCTCTGCTCTCATAGAGGAAATGAAAGTAAGGAAGTATAAAATTTTTAACAGAATCCATTTAATTCTCTCTCTACCAATTTGACTTCAAATATTTGTAGATATTCATTCCCAATGCTAAAACTATTTAAGAATTTGGATTGCATTAACAATTTGTTTAATACCAATTGCTATGGAAATTCTAGTCTTAATTAAATGGTCCCCAACAATAACTTTTTATATATTGACAATATGAAAGTCAAATTTATATCTGTAAATACATTTGAAGTTTAAGTAAAAGTTTTCACTTATATTATGTATTTTGAAAATGCAAATATTTGAACCTAATTTATTTGATCACAAGTCTAATAATTAGTACCCTATGTTTAGCGCCCAATACTTATTAATAATATCCTCATATCGAGAAAATACAATACGGATATTATAATATAAATGTTCAGAAATCAAACATTGAGTTACACAAAATAGACAATTTAAGCATTTGACCCTACAATTCAAAGAGGAAACCTTGTGGGATGTCTTAATAGATCCAAATAACTGTCTTTTTTTTTTGTAAAACTGGGAATAATTCTTAAAATTTAAAATAAATCACCCTGGAACTACCAATTAATATCTCGTTGCCTCCTATATTTTCATGCAAATTCAAAATCGAAATTTCAAAATTTTAGTCTTAAAAAGAAATTATATTCAAAATATAGATTATGCAAATGATAGTCTGATAGCAACTTCATTGGCAGTGTGAAGCATGTAAAAAATAATTCTTTTCGAAATTGTTTATAAATAGAATTGAACAAAACAAAATTAGTTCTGGTTATCTCACGTTCAATCGTTCGAGTTTAAACAAAAAGATGACACAAATTTTGTACCTCATTAACGACAGAATTTATTAGTATGTAGAATAGAAGAACATAAAGAAATATATTTAAAAAAAATAATTTCTCTGAGAATTTATTACATTGTATTATTCTAATTTGCCATTACATAAACAAAAAAAAACGAAAAGTTATATTTAATCAATTCGCGTTCATAATCAACCTACACAAAATATAGAGTACAAGATATATAACAAATATTAAGAAATTAATAATTCTGAATTTTGTAAACCAAACATTGGATTTGTTTCTTTCTAATATATTTTCCGTATATGCTTTTATCTCTTCAATTTATAAGTTCTGACTTCTCCCAGTAGTTTACCCAAATCTGTTTTTCTTCTTCTTCTTTCTAATCCCCTGGTCTGAATCAGACCAGATCCATGACATCATTAACCTTCAAAGAATCGAGGATAGCTCCAGGTCTGTAAAAAAGTTCACTCTTTGAAAAGCCAATGCAGTTCACTAGGTGTTCGGTACTGGCTTCGTTAGTATTGCATAAAGTGCAGGTGGGAAAGACTTGTTTGCCCTGGGAGAACCGTAGAGTCTGAAGATGGCTGGATCTGAGTCTGGGCAAGTCATGAACATGAAAGGCAAAGGGCCTTTGTAGGTAGTAGTTACCCTGAGCACCTGAGAAAGGCAGACTTTGCTTGTTCACCTGTCTAACATAAGCTGGATAAAGTGGAAGGGCCTTCACGTCTTGGGTGGCCCTACCAGGAGTATACTCCCGATGTATTTCACCCATTCTATCCAGGGTCACCCCCTCACGGTGAGGCTGTTAGACAGGACTTTGACGGGGTTGTTTTTACATACCTCTTTATCAATTCTTCCAGTTCTTTTGTTCCATAACTAAGTAGATGGATATGAACTTTTCACGGCTTTTCCTTTCATTTCTTGATGGCAATGCATGTACCCATGTAAAATGATAATATTCTCTGAACGCTTGATAAATTATTTACAGTATAGCTCTTGTCCATTATTTTGGTGGAAAATTTTCTATCTACAGTTTGAGATGAGCAAATAAAAATAAAAAATATAATATTTAATAAAGGGCATAGAGAATTATTTAGCCGTATCTGTTTGACAAAATCGCAAAAAAAAAGTTTTAAATACCAATTACTAAATTATGTTCCCTTCAATTAACGAATATTAATTTCTGTAATATGTTTTTCTTGCTGTTTTGGCTTTTTCCAAAGAATATATCTACAAGAACATTTTTGTCATATCTGTTACATGTTTATGAACCCTATTAGTAATTGAGTTGTTATTGCTCAAGGGGCTGATTCAGTATTTGATGAGCTTTTTTTCCGTTCTGGCCGGCAGTATACGCAATGATTCGGAATCAGCTTTATATATTATATCTTAATATAGTTAGTTCTTGTGTAGAAAAACCGATTTTAAGTAAATTAATGTACATCTTTGTAAGTGCACATTTTAACGTATTATCTATTATATTATGTAGCCTCATATTAAATCTAATTTTATTGTTCAAAAAAACATATGACATTTCGCGTGGTCTTCAAGTAACATTCATTAAAATGAAATTCTTGATTTTGTCGAATACTATCAGGAAAAAAGTAGGAATTTTATAATGTTGTACCTATGAATGTGTAATCCCTCGTTATAGTAATTGTCTGCAATTCTATGCTTTTTCCATTCAATAATTTAAAAATATTTTCAAACATAAATTCTTAGTTCTCCAAAAATTGTATACGTATTTTTAACTGAAGCAGTTACTAATTGGATGATTTGATCTCAAATTTAAATTATTCCTACGCTGTATAATGATAAATATCTACGACAAGGAAGGGAAAAAAGAGAGTAAGTATTGCCAACTTCCAAAAAGTCACCGCACCACCCGCAGTGGCAATATCCGAGTGATGACTAAGCGCTATCGGAATTCTTCTTCAGAATTTCTTTCCGCCAAGTCTGTTCTATTAATCTTCAACATGACCACCACCAAACCCATGCATCTACTCCAATCTGTGTCCGGATTCACCTTCATTAGGCGAGGAAAAAAGAGATGCCAAAAACTCGGAATCAAAAAAGAAAGGTAGTGATCCCATAATCCCGCTGTCGGCTGGCTCTGGCGATGATACTTATTTGCTACTATTCGTTGCTACTGGCAATGATTGTTGACAGATATGACAGCCTGCATTCATCAAAAGGTTTCTTTTTTCTTTCAACAGTGTTCCGGCTAGCAGCAGGTAGTTTTGAAAAGCAAAACAAAAAGGCTACCGCGATTTGACAGGTTCCGTTTGACCCCTCTTGGCTCTGACCTTTATCTTTTAGTTAGACAAGTCTGAAATTATTAGATCTGAGTAGCCGATATCGCGCCTAGCGTTGGGGGTGGTGATTGAAGTTTGAGATCTTAAGCTGATCAAATGGATTGGTAAAAAAACTAATTCGCTATTTCAAAAGAATTCTAAGACAAATTTAAGAGAAATAGGAAGGAGTTTATATTCCCCAAACATGTACTACTAACGTGATCATTTTTTTTCTCAATAATGAGAAACTTACAGAATACTATTCTAGACAGTCTAAAAAAGGAATTCCGAGTGTAAAATACTCAGAAATATTTTTAGTGCTGTTGGGGATAATGGCGTAGGCAGATAAAATTTTAAAATCTGTAATAAATTTAAGAAATTAGCTATTATAACAATTATAAAAAAATGAGACGTTATGGTTGTTAGGATACTTGTTTAGAAGTGATACGAATACTTCTAAAGAAATCTCTTGTACCAATCCCTTAAAAAATGGAGGGGAAAATATCATTTATTTGATAGAGTTTGAAATTGTGGAAATGATCTAAAGTTACTGTTGAAGATAAACAGATGAGTTTCTGCCATTTCATTTCTTTAAACAATTACTAATCTGATATATCATCATATTCTTTATTTTCTTTCTTAGATCACTTTTTACAGAAGAAGAAGATTGTTGTAACTTTTTTTTTAATTTTAGCAATAAATATATAAATTTGAATTAATTTATAAAATTTTAGCAATTGTATAGAGAGAAAGAATATTAAACTCTTGATAGGTCTGAAAATTAACAAAATGACGATTGAAAAGAGATAAATCAGAAGCCTGATTAATTTTATTGATATGCATAATTTAATCATCATACGATAGTATGAATTGATTCCAACTGATTGGCATCCAACATGACCAAGGCACATAATTCCATGTTAGTAGATATTTACATTACTTATTATTGTACAAAATGATGATCAGACACGAAACATTAATTAGTTTGACTGTTTGCTGATATTCACACCAATTTTTACATTTTAGTCTAATTCTGTTTCACTATTCATTTCAATTTTAAACAGATTTTTAGTAAAATTTGGGATACAGGGCTTCTAGATTCATAAAATAATAATTTCAAATGTGAACTTAATTTTACATCAAGAAATTTCACTGTATATCTTATTCTTTTATTAATATATTACCATAAATATATTCTTTTATTTCAATAGAAACCAGTGAATAATGAGAAGAGAACTAATAATCTATAATATTTGTTTATTTGACAAGACTCAAACCTTACGATATTTTTAACTCAAACCTAAGATTGAAAGTAAAAATAATAAGAAATCAAAAAACGAGTTCCATAGAAAATAGTGATTGTAGCCATTTGAATGGAATGACATTATTAAAAAAATAAGACTATCCTGATTACTTCTCTGATGATAAGTCAGTGATATCGAATACGAAAAAGATTAGTTTATACAAGGATAGAGTGATTGATTTTAATTTGTCTTTCCTGCTGATAAGATCTATTAAGCATAGCCAACTGCCTGTTTATTGTGGACAATGACACCAATAAATGATATCGTAACCGGAGTTTAAACTTTTCACTCTATATCACACCGAGGACGCAGATCTGAATCTAAGTATAGGAGATCTGTAGTTTTAGCTACAAATATCTACTACAAACTAATTATATTGCCAACAAAAACAACGGTTATTCATACTAGTGTATAACAATTCTTGATGATATTGTAATATATCTTGAACATTCTTTTTTTTCAACCAAACACAAACGCAGCTAACCACCTAACCCGATGATTTTTGGTCAGGTCAGATTTTGAGTGCTTTACCTTATGTACATAAGAAACATTCTTTTTTCACACCAAGTTCTTTGTACGTTTGTTATCCTTTGTATGACCTAACAAATGGCAATTTCATTTGAGCGAATATAACTACCAAAGGTGATTTTCGATTAGGTCAGATGTTGAGCTCTTCACTCTCTGCACACAAGAAACGTTCTTTTCCCACCAAGTGATCTCATCCTTTGAATGACGTAACCAATGATAATTTCAATTGAATGAATATAACTACCAAAGAAGATTAATTTAGATTGGGTCAGCTAGAAAGCTAGTCACTTTTTACCCACCAGAAATGCTCTTTTTTTTCTTCTACTTTATTTTTAAATAAAATAATATTTAGCAAGACTATTTTTCAATTGAATAAATGTATCCTTCAATTGAACAAATGTAACGCTATCGATAAACATATCTTTAAATCACGCAAATATCGATCGCTTTGCTTTCTGCTCACAAGAAACATTTGTTTTTCCTCAGAGTGACTTTATTCTCAGTATGACCTAACAAAAGACAATTTCGATTGAACGAATATAACTACCAAATATGATGATCTGCGATTAAGTCAAGTAGAAAACTTGTCACATTCTGCATACAAGAAGCACTCATTTTCCTTCTAAGTTACCTTACTCTTTAGATAAAATAACATATAACGACTATTTCAGTTGAATAAATATATCAACCAAATAACATTTTCAATAACAATTTCATTTAAATCAAGTATTGAGCGCTTTATTTTCTGCACACAAGAAACACTGGATTTCTAACCACGTCACCTGAGGATAGGTCTTAGATCTCGTTATCAGTACTTTGATTGAAATAACATATCATTGGACAACTTTTAGTCAGATTGGGTACTTAGCTAGCTATTTTCTAGACATAAAGAAGATTTCACTGGGATTCACCACATATTTACAAAAAGATATAATGCAAAAACAAAGAGATACGTAAATGAGATAGGAAAAAATAAAATAATCTTTTTCTAGCTATTTTCTAGACATAAAGAAGATTTCACTGGGATTCACCACATATTTACAAAAAGATATAATGCAAAAACAAAGAGATACGTAAATGAGATAGGAAAAAATAAAATAATCTTTTTCTAGCTATTTTCTAGACATAAAGAAGATTTCACTGGGATTCACCACATATTTACAAAAAGATATAATGCAAAAACAAAGAGATGCGTAAATGTGAGATAGGAAAAAATAAAATAATCTTTTTCTGCTTCATATAAAGTTAAATATCATTGACAGATTTTGACAATTAGAAACTGATAGTAATACTAGAAGTAAAATTTTCTCATGTCATCGCAAAATCATGTTATGAAATTATTGCTTACCAGATTAAAAGCACGATTACGTATTTTATTAAATTTAAATAAGTTTAAAATAGTTCCTAGAATAACATTTTTTTATTTTATTTCTTTTTGTTTATAAGGCATAGATATTTTGATATTTTGAATTATACTTTGTGAGAATTACACTATTATAAATTTTGAATTATATTATTATAAATATTACCAGAATTATACTTTGAGAAATTTATTTGTTTTATGGAATTTGTCTCAGGCGTTTTATATTATAAGAGATCAAGTCTCTGAACGCAATCAATTAACCATCACCTTAAATACATTCCCTTAATAGATTAAAACATGACCTGGTGTGCTTTTCTCTATTCAATGAATGCAGATTCTTCCATCCCAACTAGGTTTTGAATGGTTGGGCATTGAAATTACGGTTTTCTTTGTATATGTGTGTGCGTGCGTGCGTGCGTGCGTGCGTGTGTGCGTGCGTGCGTGCGTGCGTGCGTGCGTGCGTGCGTGCGTGCGTGCGTGCGTGCCAGAGAGAGGTATTAACTTCTTTACCCAACAATATTTTATGGTCCTATGAAACATAATACGATTAGGCATTATTATTTATTTCGTTTTTGATTTCTCCATTTTTTTTTACATTATATCTCTTACAACAATTAAGCATCATTATAAATAGCAATATTCCCGATCAATCTCAACTATTGCTACCATGAAATTTAACCATATTTGAATATAATTTATATTCTTTTAAAAAGTTACGATTTTTACTCATTTACAGTAGTTTTAATTTTAGTCATTTTGTAATCAACTTACCAATTAATAATAGAGTACAAAATAAATTGGTACTTATAAGGACTGATATACTTCGACAATATACTTCGGATACGTAAAATGCTCCATTGGACATAGATTCGTGAGTTAAAATAATAAATCAATATAAAACACACACATTTTAAAATTAATTTAGTTTTAATCAACATTTAACATTCAATAATTTTTAATTAAACAGTTTTTATTATCTAATAAAGACTTGGAAGAAATGAATAAATCTCTCTAATCCATATAGTAAACTTTTTCTCTTGAAATTTTTATTTATTTATTTATTTTTTATTATTTTTTTTAAATGTTTCTAAGAATAGCCAAGAACTTATTCACTACTTCATGCAGGCCAAAACGTTTTCACTGTTTTTAAACCACAAGACTGATATAACATTTCATAAGAAATAGGGGAAAAAATAGAAGGAGAATAAACACAATCCATTACATTGATTGTAACTTCAAAACACGTGTAAATGTTACATATTTACGTTTTGTGTTTTCAACAGGAATATAAAATCTCCAAAACGCTTCTGAAATACAAACTAAATAATTATTTCTCATTAGTGAGTATTATCGACTTGAATAGAAACCTAAATTTCACACAGGTTTCTCGTGTTATTTTTGATGTTATCATGTGAAGCAATGCCCACTGTAAAAGAAGCATGTAAAAGAGTTTTAGACTTATGTAAGGTGCTGAGAAAGATTTAAAGTCGAACAATGCCATCTTTAAACTTTCGCATACAAGCTCAATGGACTTAGGGTTGAGAGAGCTGGCTTGGCCTGACATCTGGAACATTGTTTCCCTTTCAAGATATTGATGAAGATCAGTTTTACCTTAATAGTAAATAAAGTCATCTTCAGTTACTGCCGTACATATATGAGTGATAAAAACCAATATGTCTTCTCCTTATCTCTGATCTGAATGTACATTCCATGTGAATGATTTTTCAGGTCTATGCGTCCACCGAAATGTATTCCAAGACAATAGCAACAACTTTTGGATACATGTCACAAGATAGTATCAGGTTGCCTCTGTTGTTATTACTTTTCCTGATACTGATCAAGTTGTAAAATGTTCGACTGTACTTACCCAGTTTAAATATAACACATCGAGAGAGAATGAGTAATATTGGGACTTTTAAGAGAACATAAGTAATATTTAGTAGTTTTCAGTTCAAAATTCAATTCAATAATTTCAAATTCAATTAAGCATTCCTTTTGGTTCATGAAGATAAAAATGTCCACCACAGAAGCTTATAGAACGTTCATCAACAAGTGTCACTCGCTCACCGTTGACACTGTTTTTCCTATTCCAGAAATTGACATAGATCTGAGCGGAAATGGAACTAAAGTTAAGTTACAATATACGTAAATTCTGATACGTATTATCGAGAGTAAAGCTAGGCCAAGTTGAAATAAATATTTCTTCGAGAATATGAACCATCAATTAGGAACTGCTATAATTTGTTATGAAGCATTTGACAATAAGCCATGATGGCATGATTATTTTTTATCTACCTGTGAAAGAGAGTTGAATTATTGTTTCCATCTAATAACAAGATTCCTAAAATTTACCATTTTGAGGAAAGGAAATTGCAGACCTACTTCCAATGACTCTTTCATAAATCTAACAATCCTATTAGAAACTGGTTTCACTTATCATGAAATAATTTAGATTTAGCCATCTAGTAAAGTTTTTTTTTAACTAGATGGCTAAATCTAATTCATAATACCATAGTTGGCAATCTGAACCATAGTACCATAACTGGCAATCTAAATCATAGTACGAGGGTTGCTATTTATATTTCTGGCCTAATAAGGAAAAAATAAATATGTAGGATCGAAATTGGTTTTATTGTTTTTCAAAATATTCTTCATGATGATCAATACACTTTTGCATGCGTTTGAACCAATTTTCAATGCACTTTTTCCAGTCCGATTGAGGTAACTCCAAAACATGCGTTTTGAATGCATCAACCGCTTCTTCGGGGGTCGAAAATCGTTGTCCACGTAATTTATTTTTGATGTGTGGGAATAAGAAGAAGTCATTGGGTGCCAAATCAGGGCTGTACGGCGGATGACCCATCAGTTCGATCTTTCGCTCCGTCAGAAATGCCTTTGTTTGAGTCGATGTGTGAGAGCTCGCATTTTCATGATGAAGAATGATTCGCCTGTTCTTCTGCTTTTTTCGAATTTCTCCGATGACTTCTGGCAAACAAATGGTCGTGAACCATTCAGAATTGATCGTCCTGCGTTGCTCTAACGCCACTGTTGCCACATGACCGTTAATGCCGAAGAAACAGGCAATCATTTGTTTCGATGTGCTTCTTCCTCGAACAACTTTTGTTGGTTTTGCCTCGTCTTGGAAGACCCATACAGTTGATTGCTGTTTTGTTTCCGGCTCATATGCATAGATCCATGATTCGTCACCTGTGTAAATGTTATACACAGCCTTTGATGTACCTTGAATGTATTTTTCCAACATTTCCTTGCACCAATCGACACAAGCCTTTTTTTAAGCGTTTGTCAGATTATGCGGGATCTAACGCGAACAAATTTTTTGTACGCTCAAATGTTCATGCAATATTTTATTGATGCTAGTCATACTAATGTCCAAAGACGCCTCTATCTCACGGTATGTCACATGACGATCTTGCTTTATCAGTTCACGCACAGCATTGATCTTTTCTGGCACAACAACGGATTTTGGACGACCTGCACGGGATTCGTCCTGATCGAATATCGACCACGATTAAATTCCGTTATATCAATTTTTACAGTGCTGTAGGATGGCGCTTTATCGCTGTATAAAGAATTAAGTTCATCGAAGAACTCTTGTCTTGACAATCCACGTCAAAAGTTATGAAAAATAATGGCACGAAAATGTTCACGATTCAATTCCATTTTTTGACAGAGAAGAACTTTTCAATTTACTGTCAACAACACAAATAAAGCTATAATGGTAAATCGTCTGCTGAGTTTATGTTTAAAAATATCAAACTTTCGATTAAAATCGTCGTCGGTCGCCTAGCAACACTTACTGTTGCCAAGGCCAGAAATATAAATAGCAACCCTCGTACCATAGTTGGCAATCTAAATCATAGTACCATAGTTGACAATCTAAATCATAATACCATAGTTGGCAATTTAAATCATGGTACCATAGTTGGCAATCTATATCATAGTACCATAGTTGGCAATCTAAATCATAGTATTTTTTTAATACCATTTCTGAATGAACTGATTTATTGATGCCACATCCGTTAACCCTTGATGCCTGCTTAAGCAGTGCTTAATGTAAACAGTGAAATGTTTTCATTAAGCAATTCACTGTTGTTTTTATCAAAAAAGTACCTCAAACTTCTTAACTCGATTCAGTTACTATATTTCATTTTATTTACATCAAGCAATAACAGGAAAAAATATATTTTTATATACAAACTACAACCCTTTTCATTGCTAATCTTTCAGAGTTTTATGATAGTTTGTTTAAATAAAATCTAGGAATATAAATGGTCTCCCATACGATATATGTATTTATCATCGTTGATTTATTTGTCCTACAATAATTGAAAGAAAAATTTCCTTTCAATATTCTTGAAAGAATAAATTTATTCCCATATTTATTCATCTTTCTTCACACTTTTGTAATGATTCATATTAGTCTTTTATAAAGCATATGCTTTAAAAGCTGAGATTTTCAACATGTTAGCATTGTCTCCGCTATTTGCTATAGATCAAAAATCTTAAAATATTTTTCAGAACAGATAGGCATATTTCTTAATGCAATAGAAATAAGCCTATTTGTTCTGAAAAATATATAAGCATTTTATTTTACAAAATATACTTACTCACATAAAATGTTTAATGAATACATTCAAAAATCTTAGACTACAATTCAGTTGGTGGCGCGATACTTTCTCTTACAAATTTTACTGCAGACGTTGTTTCCCTATTTAAGTACAAGGAATAATGTTTTACAATTGAAATTCATTTCAAAAATTAATTTCCTGGGAAATTTTCAGACACAGACATCAATAATAGGCTCTAAGAAAAATGTCAATAATTTTTGCAATTTCACTTGATATATATTATAAATATCACATCCTTTTTTTAAATATGCATTTTTTTATTTTTATTAATTAATATCCCAAGTTCAAATGTGTTGACACATGCACATGGTGTATGGTTGAAAATAAGTATATAATTTATAAGCTTGTTTGTAAAATTCACATTCATAAATATACTGAAACAATATTGAAAAATGAGCACCTCACAAAATTTTTTCTATATATATATATATATATATATATATATATATATATATATATATATATATATATATATATATATATATATATATATATATATATATATATATATATATATATATATATATATATATATATATATATATATATATATATATATATATATATATATATATATTATATATATATTGTTAGCATCAAGCTGTAATATTACTTATAAAATAAGTGGCCACTAGATGGCAGTGCTTAATATGTTATGTTGAGAGAGATGTACAAGTAATTGAAAGAAGAGATGGTGTGAAGGAGCTCACTATGAAGGAACTACCTTAAGGATGTCTGTAAATAATTCAATTTTTAAATAAATCTTTAAATGTTAGTAAATTTAAGAACTTCTTCCTTCTCCACCTAAGCTACTCACTTTGTCTGTCGTCTGGAATAAAATGAGAAATAAAATAATAAATAAAATAATAAAATGGAATCGATAACAATATATATAGTTAGAAAAATACAAATCGATAGAGGTATAAAAAATTGAAATCGTTTTTGAAATGAATTCTTCGTTGTTCACCTTATCTGAAGTGATTATTTTGAGTTTTCCATTCTTATTATGCATACAATTTGCTTTCCTGTTTATACTTCTAGCTATAATGAAGCAAATTTTTATCATTGCGTTTGACAGCTGTGTTACACACAAATATATTTATAAATTACATTACAAAGAATCTAAAAACAAAATCTGACCACCAGATAAATGAAAACCTTAATGTTACCGAAAACAAAATATTAGATATAAAAAAAACATGATTGAAGTAAAATATAAATTCTCAATTCTTATTAGTATCAGATTTAAAAAAAATAACGAAACAGAGTTAAGTGCTTTTATTAATAAAACATTTATTAGTTGAATTTTTGGTAAGGCTATATAACGTCCAACAGTGATCATTTTTATTCCAGTGGGTTATTTTACTTGTAGAGCCATGTGTCACCTTTATCTATTCGGATTTCTCAAACTAAAACAAAGAATCGGGCATTTGTCGTCGGAATTCCATCTCCCCATTCCAATTCATATGACAGTTCCGTATATTGAAGCAGATCGCACAGGTAAGCGTGGGAGGGTACCGACCTCAGGTCATAAGATCGGCGAGACAAGGGCGGGACTGATAGGTGCCCCTCTTCAAGAACACCTTGCGAAGAGATACCGATCGCCAAGACCTTTGCAGAAAATGATCTGGCACAAAGTCTTGCCCAGACTGGAGATAAGCCTCGCCCATCACAATAGGAAATAGTGTTATTTCATTGCACAAGGTTTCTCTACTACCGTATCAAGAAATCCTAATTTTTTATCAGCTGGAAATCGGGATTCCTGGGAACATGAACTTTTAACCATAACAGGGTTTTAGTAAAATATTTTAAAAATATAGATTATTTCAAAATTTTCTTCTTTAAATAAAAGTGATAAAAGAGTTTTGTTTTTGAATTTTAGCATTCAAAATTGATTTTTATTAAAATATTTTATAAATTGCTTTAAACTTAAAATATAATAATTAGTTTTAAAAGCAAATTTATTTTAAAAAATTCACAATTTTAAAATATGCTTATAATATTTATGTTGGTGATAAAAACAATAGCATGGTTATACGAATTTTTAAAGTAATGAGGAAATATATTTCCTTAAAAATAATAGCTACTTAAAATCTATTTAATTAAAGTATATTTAATCAGAAATACTCATAATTTTGATATTCATAGTAGTTTTTCATTCACGAGTGATTTGTTAACTATTTTAGTAACAAGGTTTAGTTAAAATGTTTCTGTTTGTTTGTTGGAGAAATAAACAATTGAAATTTTGGAATTCTTTCATTATTTTGTTTATTTATAAATGAATAAAAAAGTTGTTAAATTAACTTATACTCTTGTCTCATCGAAATGCAACCCCTAAATAAACCAAAGTGATTACAACTTTTTTTTCAGATAATATATCATTTAAAGACGCGTAATTGAAATTGTAGCCACACGTGAAGTGTGATGATGAGAAAAAAGATAAAAGCAATAATCGTCAATAAAAACAATGCAGTTCCATTTTTATATCCAGCACTGGCTGTGCAAATTCATGTAGTTCTGAGTAAACGAAGCAATGAACGGCTTACGGAAATTCTATTCAGCTTCAAACAAATTCGAACGGTACGAGTGGTCACCGAAGAATGCATAACAGACTGAATGTTGTTACGCATCAATCCTGTAATGATGCGTAACACGCTGAATTCGTGATGTGATTATGAGATCCATTACTGCCATGCGAACTACACTACTGGCCATTAAAATTGCTACACTGGGAAGAAATGCAGATAACAAAATGATATTTATTGGACAAATATATTATACTAGAAATAACAAGTGATTAAATTTTAAAAAAAAAATTGGCAGGATAGATCCTGAGAAATCAGTACCCAGAACAACCACCTCTGGCAGTAATAACAGCAGTTATACGCCTGGGCATTGAGTCAAACAGAGATTGGATTGCATGTACAGGTACAGATGCCCATGCAGCTTCAACACGTTGCCACAGTTCATCAACCGTAGTGACTGGCGTTTGGTGACGAGCCAGTCGCTCGACAACCATTGACCAGACGTTTTCTATTGATGAAAGGTCTGGAGAACGTGCTGGCCAGGGCAACAGCCGAACATGTTCCGTATCAAGGAAGGTCCGTACAATACCAGCAACATGCGGCCGGGTATTATTCTGCTGAAGCGTAGGGTTTCGCAGGGCTCAAATAAAGGGTAGAGCCACGGGTCGTAACACACCAGAAATGTAACGTGCACTGTTCAAAGCACCGTCAATGCGAACAAGAGGTAACCGAGATGTGTATCCAATGGCACCCCATACCATCACGCCAGGTGATGGGCCAGTATGACGATGACGAATGCAAGCTGCCAGTGTGCGTTCACCACGATGCCACCAAACATGGATGCGACCATATTGATGCTGTACACAGAACCTGGATTCATCTGAAAAGATGACGTCTCGCCATTCGTGCGCCCAGGTTCGTCGTTGATCACACCATTGAAGGCGCTCTTGTCTATGACGCAGTTTCAAGGGAAGCCGCAGCCATGGTCTCCGCGCTGAGAGTCCTTGTTGCTGCAAACGTCGTCGAACTGTTCGTGCAGACACTTGTTGTCTTCCAAACGACCCCGTTTCTTGACTCACGGCTCGTGACGTGGTTGCACGATCCATTACTTAAATTTAATTATAAAATAAAATAATAATAAACGGTTACTATTATTACTTTTTTAGAGATGCTACAATAATTGTTATTATAATAACTGTGTAGCGGTTATTATAATAACAGTTATTACAACATTGGATATTACATGTACAATAACGTTTTTTAAATATCAACATTAACCACTGTTTGTCGTCAATACGTAGAAAACTCTCTACTCATATCTTCAATTTGTAACTCATGCCTTAGGACTGTGGATTACCGAATAATGGGAAAAATTATCTATATTAATTTTCGTGTATCCTATTAAATACCACCATATTGGAAAAACCTCTGAAGTTATATTGTTGAAGAACCATCAAATAATTATGGTTTATAATTCTGTTACTCGTGCAGAGAAATAAAGTCGTCTCTTGGATATTCAAGTGGATATTCAACTGCGATAGTCAGGTATCACTGTTTGTTTATGAAGATTCAAGCACAACTGCAGATTTCTAATTTTATTATCATTTTTCTGTATTTTTATTGAAAATGTTCAATAAATTCAAATTTGTGAAAAATCAACTTTAATAAAACTACATTTTCAACACTTAAAATTATACCCAAAATTTTGGTATCGTCATTTCAAATTCTAAATGTAAATTTTATGTATTGATAAAAGTTTGAAATTAATATGCTATTAAAAACATAAAGTAAGACATAATAGCAGGTAGAGAATTTTAATTTTAATTTTAGTAGTCTTCAACGTACTCATTTTAAAAAATTAAATCATCTTTTCTATATATTCTTGTATGAGTTCCATTAAGTATTCTTTATTACATGAAGAATACTTAATGTATGTTATAATTTACATACAATATTGCATTCTTTTATATATAAGCTACTAACTTATTGCTGATTTTATTTTCTAACATTCTGTATTTTACTATAACATACGAATTTCCATACCTTATATAGCCCCGTATGTTATTTACTTTATTTATGTGATGTAGTATTTATAGCGTTGTTCACACACTAGCATTGTAAGTCAAAAAACACTTTATTGGAAAATGCCCTACTATACAACATATTACATAATCTCTCAGTCACTGCAGACATTTGTAGACATGTGGTAGTAATTATTCATCTCAATGTTTGATGTCCTGACGATGTTATCTGGCTTAATGATATAAAATCGCTCCTTCGTTCTTGAACCAGCTATAAATAGTGTCTGAACCTGGTCATAAAAATTGTCTTCTACCTAAATGTTATTTGAGCTTTCCAAACACATAACAGTCGCTAGATCAGGCCTGTATGGAGGAGGCTTCCATACTTCTCATCCAAAATTGAGAAACAAATCTGTGCGTGCCTTTCACCCGCTCCACCATATCCAATATGCTGACAGTTTTTGGCCTTCCTTGCCTTTCCGCATCAATAGAGTCTGTGTGACCATCTCTGAGGCACCATTTCACTACGGTTGAAACATGACATTGCACATAGCCCATACACTGCCGATATTTCACGATGAATCTTCGTACTCATTAAGCGTTTTACCCATAAAAAAGCATACTGTTCCGCGGATTTTGTTGGACTAAGTTTTTTGCTGATGCGCCATGTTTTTTTTTTTTTTTTTATCGTACTACGCAGCAACGGTTTAAACTATCCGAATAAAGTTGCTGCAGTTGGATGCAGAGATACTCAGTTATCGTCCTTCTTTCGAAATGATGCGAATCTCTGATGCGACGTGCGTATGCTTGACACATGTGAATGAATTAGATTTTTAAATATGGTCAGTATCTCACCTTCAGACTTGAATTGCCAATCGGGCATGAATATGCTTGCATATCGAACCAGTAAAGGAGGTTTCGCATTTTTTCGAAATTAGTTTTGTTTCCAAATTTCTCAATCGAAGTGTAAATCAGAAAAAATATAAATTAATTTAGAATGTAATTTTTATGTTTCATTGAATATTGGTCTACTTTTTCTTGCTATTTATATTTATTTTCTGGTTTATATGCATACATTATCTTATACATATTCTACTTTTAATTTCAAGTTCTTGTGTATATGTTACCTTAAAAATAATACATTGCAAATGTTTTTCCCGTTTGCAGAAGATTCAGTTACTGTAATATTATCAGTTACTTAAACATGCTCGACACATTAGTTCAGCTTTCCTATACGTTTTAGATTTTGCATATCACATTTTCAAATATACATATATCGGCATAATTAATATGTTAAGTCTGATTTATTATTTTCAAAGGCTAGCTATCAGAGAGGAATAAGATTATATTTCTCACAATTTAATATATTTTTATGTAAAGAAAAAATCAAAAATGCTTAAGACCACAAGGACCATTAATTAGTGATAACAATATTGTAATGATAATATTAATTAAAAATTAATCGATTATAAAAAAACTATTTCTGTAATTAAAATGGAGACACAAATTAAGATGTATGAAGACATATTTTCCATTTAAATATATTTATGATGATAAATATGAAATTAAATTTCCAAAATTATAATGATTACATCAATATTTACATCATGTATTTGATAAGAACTTTTCAGAGAAAAGATATTTCAATGAATTATGCATATGAGAAACATGATATGACTTTCACTTGTGATGAAAAAATAGTTTTCTTAAAGGAAACATTCAATATTATAACATTTAATAATAAGGAATATAATACCGAGGTTTTTATTATATATAAAATACTTTTAATTATTCATAAAATTACTTGGAATTTTTCATGCAAAAATAAATGAATTCCTAACAGGAAAAATTTAATAACTTTGAAATGCAGGAACAAATAATTTCTTCCAATAAGAAAGATGTAATGAAATATTGATTACAGACAAAGATTTTTTTGTGAAATTTGTTCCGTAGATCCTAAAAATTTATTTAAAAAAAAAGATTTATAATTTCTAAGCAAGTTTATTAAAAGATATTACATACTCATAGTCCAGCATATTACTCAGTCCTTATCATTTTTTGTTTACGTAGCATTAAAAAGCATGTCCAATGTCGATTGCTTTTCTCTCTTTTTTAAGACTTTCCGAAAGTGATCAAAAGCATTGTTGTAAAGATTCCTTACTTTATTGATATCAGCTTGGTTTGAGTGCCATTCTAAGACTATTTCTCTAACATCCCCCCACTTTTTAACGAATGAAAGAAAGGAATGTTTAAAATGAGATGAGTTTCGGTTTTGAATGAAATCAAAGCCGAAACTAATGGTCTACATTAGATAAAAGTATTCCATTGGTAAAATATCTGGTATGGAAATTTTAAGTTTAATAGGCAATCAACATAATTCAAGTGAGAAAAAAAACTATTTTTGGTACGTTGTATTTAGCAATCCGATGATGCTCCGAGAACCGAGAAGTGTTCGTTGGAATTCGTAATCCGAACAGTTTGTTAATATATATGTGTGAGTGTGTGTGTGTTATAACTTTTAATTTCTGGGGTTCCTACAGTATTTATGAAATTTTTATATAGTCATCTAATCTTTGCAAAAATACGAGAAACTGGGGGAGTTTGAAAATCTGTCGATTTTTTAATTTGTACTTTAACATAATACGGCTTTCAGCAATTAATTTTAAATCGTAGAGCAATAGAAAAAACTTTAAGTAATAACAAGCTTAAAAATGTAATTCATAATATAATATAAATTCAGTTACTTCGGAAGATTTAAATATTAATCTCCGCAAGTATAGTTACTTGAAGGGAACTATTTGTATCTAAGGATTCGTATGTGAATGGTAAGTATCAATGACATGAATGTATCTGACTAATTTTAATAATATTAAAGCTTGATACAACAGTCTTCACTCTTTTTTAATTCTGGACCTATGTTTTTATAAAAAATTTTATAAGAAGCGACTGTTCAGTAAAGAACTAATAATAAATTTGATCACATTTTGAAGCTCAATATTTAACTCAATTGTTATCTTCTGGCCAGTAAGGCCTTTTAATTTACTATGCAATGGGTTAAGTATTACATATTCTTCACAGCTTTTTTCCTCATTGGGTAGGAATCCATTTTCGTCGCCAACAAATTTTGCCCTGTCTGTGAAAATGTTAAATCAGTTTTGTAGTTTCTGTTCTGTAGAAGAAACTACAACTCGAACAAATACAAACATTTATTTAAAAATTAAAATTAGTAATTAATAGTATAGTATATTGAAATTGTAATTAATAGAAATTTGATTATGGCCGTACCTGGCCAACAGAACAAACACCCAAGGAGGAGAGCCAGCTAAACCTCCTCAATCGCTGGTCAAAGGCAATCTCTACCCTCCGAAGCGGACTCCCTCCTCTCCTCTCTCCCAATGACTACAGCGCCATCATGTGAAGATATTAAGGAGTATCCTAACACTAGACCTTTCCCGCAAGTTTTGGGTTTATGTTCCACATAAACACTTAACTGAATTAAATATGTCAAGATACAAAAGAATAACACAGACTTAATAATGTTTTTGCATTCAACTAAACGAATATTAAATAGAATTAGAAAATTACTATACGTATATAGAAAAAGTTATTTGCAAAGGAATTACTGAAAATTTACAAGTATGCTTAGAATAATCAATATTAATAATATGTATATAAGAAGATTTAAAACAATAGTAAAATAAATCGATCCACTAAACATATAAATTGAAATCCATGTAAACACACAATATACTAGTAAAATTAATGTAAGCATACAATATATCAATACAATTAATGTAAACTAACAATATACCAAATACAAAGATACAAGTAAAATATTTTTACAGAAACATATTTAGATATAAAGAATTTTTACACGAAACACTAAAGTCCGTTTTTATCTGGAAAAAGTCTAGATTTGCATGAGGCATCTTAGCTCCAAACAATGTATGATAGTTATATTATACCTCTGAAGAGTAAACACACCCACCTCTGAAGACGAGGTGTGCATTTGGTCAAGTATGGAAAGTGATTGTGGTTAGTATAAAACTCAATTTCTGAACCAAAAATTATTGATTCTAACCTTTTTAACTACCACACTATTGCATAAGCCGCACTTCAATTTTATTGTTTACAATAGAACAAGTTCAATTGTAGACCAATATTGTTAATTTTTGACTAGCGTATGATACTGCACAGTTTGCACGCTGAGACAGTTAAGCACCAACTCCTACCTGAGAGTCATCAGAGTAAATTATGAAAGGCTTATCTAATGATGGGGTATGAAGTGAAGGTGCCTTAACTAGGGCTTGTTTGAGAGATATAAAACTCTGTCATGAACTGTTCAGGAGTCAGGCACACGTTTCCCAGTTAATGTATATACTAATTCAGAATATTTAGAATTGTACTCACGATAGAAGTTACGCAACCTTAACACACTTCTAAGATCCTTTTTGGTTGTTGGTTTTTTAATATCTTGAACTTTTTCCGGATCAGGTTGATGTTCACCAGAGTCAATAATATATCTTAAGAATTTGGTACGAGGCTTGACAAAATCACACTTGTTTATATTGACGGTAAAGTAAAGCTCCTTTAAAATTCCTAAAATAATATTTATATTCAATAAATGTCCTTCTAAATTATTTGAAAATACACGGACTTATATTGACAATATAGCATATCGTGTCAATATAAGCACGTAAAAATTCCTGAAAGGAAGATAACGCTTTATTCATCACCCTTTGAAATGTAGCGGTGGCATTTTTTAATCCAAATAGCATGACTTTGAAAAGATATTGAGATCTATGGGTTTTGAATGAGGTGAAATCACGACTAGCTTCTTCTACTGGAATAGTCCAGTAACAATTAAGTAGATCCAATTTGGAAATAATCTTAACCTTTCCAATACAATTGATTTATTGCATTATATCTTCCATAGGAAAATCATCTGTTTTTTTCATATCATTAAGAGATTTGTAATCGATACACATCCTATTTCCTCTATCCTTTTTGTTTACTCATACCACTGGATGTGCTATTTCAGCCGAGCTCTCCTCTATGAGATCTAATTTCAATAGTTCATCAATCTGGTCATCTATTCGGGATTTAAGAGCCTATGGAATTCTGTAAACATAAGGATTTTTACGTTCTTTCCTTTCTTCTAATATAATCTTATGCTCATCAACTTTGGCTATTTTTACATTCCCAGTAAACAAAGTCTTATAATTACGTAATAAACTCAAAATATTTTCCCTGTCATCTCTAAATAAATGTTGCATCATTCATTTTGCAAATTATCTTCGGCATGTAATTTACTAGTAAGTCTTCGAGAAGCATGAATTTCACTAAATTCTTCGTCGTTTTCAAAGATAGTTCCCACAGCATTGACTCTTGGGTAATATTTTCTAATCTTGTTTACATGGCAATGTCTAATATTTCTATCTCAGAGTTTAACTTTATAGGAGTTAGGTGGTCAGTGTTCAACTACTTCACCAGGACCTGTCCATCTGGTATACAGTTTGTTAGAAGAGTCCAGAATCAGTAAATAAACCTGATCACCCACCTTAAACACCTTAGTAACCGTCCTGCGATTGAAGTAGTCGGTGTAGGCTTGTTGTTTCCCAGAAGCTATCAATGAGGCTTGTTCGTCTGCTCTTTCAAAATTTATCATCTGATCTTGTAAATAATCAGCAATATATTTACTCATATTCAATGGAATAGGGATTTCACCAGTCCAGCTTGATTTCAAAACACTTAAATGTCCTCTTGCTTCTCTACCATATAAAAGCTTGAAGGGAGAAACACCAATAGTAAAATTCAGCACATCTCTGTAAGCAGAGGAATATATTTATCCCAATTGCTGGGATCTGATCGAATGACATGATCAAGAGAGTTTTTCAGAACTTTATTATATCTTTCAATTAATCCATTGCTGGTACTGAAAATCTGGGAGAACATCCTAAGCAATTAATAAATTCTTGTGTTAATTTAGAAGAAAAATTAGCCCCTTGATCACTGGCAATAATACTTGGAATACAAGTCCTCATAAAAATTTCGAATAACGCATCACAGGTTGCTTTTGCTGTTAGAGAACGTAAAGGAATAGCCTCTGGTCACCTCGAATGCTGATCTATTAGTACTAAAACACATTTGTCTTCACGTGCTGACGAAGGCTCAATCGGCCAGATAATATCCACGTCTACAGCTTCAAACGGCAGGTCTGGTCTAAGCACTGATAGAAATAGGAATTTTATAGGAAGACTTCTCAGGAGACCGTAATTGGTATTCTTTACATGATTTGCAGAAATTTAAAACATCATTTGACATATTCGACAAGTAAAAGCTATATCTAATTCTCTCTTTAGTTTTCTTTAATCTCATATGACTTCCAAAAACAGAGGTATGAGCCAAATCCATAACTTTTTGACGGCGCCATTTTGGTATAATTAACTGATTTACAATTAATTTTACCAATAATTTTTTTTTAGTTTCACTACAAACTTTTTCTTTGTGGAATAAAATGGCATCTAATCTAAAATATTTACCCTTGTCACGTGATAAAGATTTCACTTCATCCAAATAGGCGCATTTTTGTTCTTCTTTTTTAAATTGTAATGATTGGCTCAATTTACACTTTGTTTCGGCTTCCAGTACTTCCATATCAGCAGAAACACCCGAACTCGTGGCGTCATTTGAACAGAGGGACACCTCACCCATATTTTCGGCGTGTGATGATGATTCAGCAGTCTGATTATGGTATTCAACTTCTTGAGACGCCAAAACAAAGCAAGCAACAGACTTCTTCTAGCACTTCATTTCCCAATAAATAAAAAACTTCCGTTGGTATTATAAATTGCCCTTGGATTTTATTTGTAACAGCTGCAATTATTTTGATGGGTTTCAAAAACATTTTATTATTTTCTGTTTTTAATGCTACATGAACGCTCATTATTTCGGATTCCATCTTCTCTCCAAAAGTGATTTAAACGACACTTCCTTTTTCTGTTTTTGATTTTGAAATAAAGTCATTATTTATGACTGGAAGTTGGCTTCCACACAATCTATGAGAGCTTTTACTGGGATATTATCCACATATTGAAGAGGATTAATTTACATTTCTGTTCTTTTTTCTTTTAATAATTGGGAGCGATTTTCTGCTGTCAGAACATCGCTTTTCTTATTATTTGCTTTAAATCTTTTTGGATATTCTCTCGCAAAATGTGAATCTCCACAAATATAACATTTTTTCGCAGTTCTTTTTTCAAAATATTCTTTCCTCCAAAAATTTTTTTTAATTTTTGTTGTCTAACATTCGCATGTTTTGACTCTGCCGAATATTTTTGTTCTAGTTCGTTATATCTTCTTCGTGAGGAAATTCTTTCGGTTTGACACTAGTATTCATTCTGACATTTTCATAATCATCCAATTTACTTGTTATTTTTTCTGGAGTTTTAAAACTTGACCAAACATCAATAAAATGTTTTCTTAATTTCTTAGGGAACTTTGCGTTTTATGTGATCACATAGCTCTTCAAATGTTCGTATTTTAAGTCTAATGATTCATTCAAAGAAATAATTTTTCAGTTCATAAGCAAAATCTCGCCAGTTTATATCTGGTTTCTTATGGTGCTTCGTGAAGAACTGTCTAAATTTTTCCGGAGTCGTTTTATACCTTTGAGAAGTAAACTTTAAACTTTATTGTAATCCTCGATGACTTCTTCATCTTCCCTTGCTATAATTTATACAATGTCATACGGCAATAATCCGATTAAATGCGCATCTCAAAGTTCTTTTTCTAATTTCAATTCTTTTAGCTTGTCTTTCGAAGAAGAAAATATATAAACTTACATCATTTGTTTTGGGATCAAACTCCTGTAAAATATTATTTAAATCCGATTTCGCCTTAAAATGGAAATCAGTACCAATATTTCGTAAGTTATCTTCTCCTGTTCTTTCATTTCCCACTAAACTTAGTTTCTGAAATTTGAACTTCATTTCTTGTTTTCGTTTTCACATTTCCATATTCCATTTTCGTTTTTCAATTTCTTGCAATCTTTTCCACTCTTTAAATTCTTCATTTCTTTTAGGCTTTTTAATTTCTTCTTTTCTTTTTCGCTCTTCAATCAACGAATTTAAGAATTCTTTAATGAAATCTTCCTCGTAGTTTTCGCTTTCTATTATAAATGTTTTTAGTTCTTAAAGTTTCAGATTCGCAGCATTTTCAATGCCAAATTCTACTGCTATAGTTTGTAAATCTTCTTTCTTTTCTTTTGCGAGAAAAGACATTTCAATAACTTGTAAAACACAAACAGTCAAATAAACAAATTCACAGTTCCGTTTCGGGTTCTGTCAGAGACGTCAGCTCGTAATCCTGTCGGAAGCGTCAATGTAGTGTCTGTTCTGTAGAAGAAACCACAACTCGAACAAATACAAACATTTATTTAAATATTAAAATTAGTAATTAATAGTATAGTATATTAAAATTGTAATTAATATATAAATTTGATTATGGTCCTATACGGCTAACAAAACAAACACCCGAGGAGAGCCAACTAAAAATCCACGTTCGCTGGTTAAAGGCTATCTCTTCCCGCCGAAGCGTACTCTTTCCTCACCTCTCTCCCAAATAACAATTGTTGTTATTAGATTTTCCAAATTAAATAAACCGCTTTATTTCTAATATTAAATAATCTGTTTCATAAAAGACAAATACTCTTCATTCAAAGTAACGAAGTATTCAAAGTCACATTTTTTACAGATTTGATGATTTTATTAGTTTTTTAAAGTATTCTTTGCGTTTTTTCCAAAGCGCAGTATGTTCTGTATAGAGATGTCGTTTTAGTTTGGCAGGTTTCGTGCTTTCTATTGCCAAAACTCTCCTGTAGAAATTAAGGAAATATATTTTTAATTCCATCATTATATTGCAGGAAATAAAACTGAATTCGAAATAAGATCCGTCTTGTATTTCTTTTCTTATTACTTTAACTGCGCTTGTGCTAGATTACTTGTAACTATGCTCCCAACATTTTTAACCTCGTTCCCCTAAATTCACTCACTTATCTATGATTGGTAAAATATTTGCTTTAATAATTATTGCTAATAAAACAATGCAAATACTTATTTAAACTAATTAATAAATATAAATTTACCAAAACGATCAATAAAACGTTGTTAAAAGGGCCTTTGTTTTATTGTGACAATATAAAATCTGAGTGGCGAAGCATTCAAAAACGGAGACGTCTAAACGTGTAGGTTGCACCTGTGTTACCAAAACACTTTTATCAAGTACATTGATTGTTTCTTTCGCTCCAATTGAAATCATGATTACATCACTTTATTTACAGCAATTCTCAATGGCCCACGACGGGCACAAATGCCGTATAATCCCGGATGTCAAATTCTGAGTTTAGAGATTTTTGGCAGATTGTCTTATGTATCTGGCAACCTGGTTTTTATTATGTCATACATATAGAGACAAATAAAAATTATGCGGAAAACTCTATCATTAACGATACAGCAAACGTCACAGTGCTACATCTTGTCATCATTCCTTTATCGCCAGAAAAATTCAGAATTTGGAATCCTGGATTAATCAGCATCTGTGCCAGATAACGTTTATATACTTCAAATCGTATTGAGACGGCATGGTGCATCCGACTTGTAGACTAACGCAAACCGACATGTAGACGGCCGCATTAAGAAAACTAAGTTCACTATCGAATATCACAGAAAAGTGTCGAAATTCATTTTGTTAATGAAACGATGGTGCAAGCGCCGTATAATCCAGGATTCCAAATTCAGGATGTTTTTGGTGATCAAGAAATGTTGCCAAGATGACGTATTATGACGTGCGTGATGACGTAAATGCTAGGGTTACCAAAGTAAAATTTTCTGCATAATTCTTATAGGTCTCCATATGCGTGGCGTAATAAAATCAAGGTCAACAGATACATAAAATACTCCGACAAAAAAATCGCCAAACTCAGAATTTGGAATTCTGGATTATACGGGACTAGTGTCAAAACGATTTCTTACATAAAGATCAAAGTATTGTTGTGAGAAGCCTTTTTTTTCCATGTATTCAACCCATTAATTGATTTCCAATGGAACAGTAGAAAAAGTAAAATGAAAAACACAAAACAAAACATTATGGTTAGTTTTAGTCGGCAAGGACGATTTAAATTTTTAAAAGTTTTATTAACTAATGGTACATTAAATTAATAATTACAATATTCGTAAGCAATCCCTTTTAAATCTTAAGAATAATTCCTTCCTTACGCCAACTTAAAATTTTTAAATATTTTTTGTAATTAAAATTTCTAAAAACATTTCTAGAGTTTTCTTTTTTATTTCCATTATTTATTTTCAAATGCATTTTGAAAAAATATTTGGTAAAATTATCATGATAACTTTAATAAAATATCAAGATTGCTAAAAATTATAGTGATCCCTGCTCCAGGTTTTCGTGCGGCCCTTAAGCTTAAGCCCTTACACTTTAAGAAGCTTTAGGGCTGAATTTTTGCTTTCGCATTAATTTCTCAAGTTTCAAATCTTAGTACAAAAGACATGGCATTTTGTAAATTCTTACGCTGTCTTAAATAATCTAATATTGGCAATGACTTTTTCATGAATTGTAACCAATTACCAATTTCTAATAATACACTTTTGCAATATTGATATACAAGTTACAATTACTGCATTAACTAGAATTTGTTGATTTCAACATCTGCTGAACACATGAACATACACCTGGGCAATCATATTTGTTTGATTAGAGCCTGAGTGTTTCTGTGTTATCAGGTTTTCTCCTTTGTTAAATGTGATTAACAATAAGTAAACAACAAGAGGTTCCACTAACAATAAAAGGTACCTAACAATAAGAGGTTCCACTCAAACATAACACATGCCAACAATTTCAGAAAAGCCCTTCAAAAATCATGAGTATTCAGGAAAAAAAGAAAGTGTTACCAAAAATTCATCTGCAATAGGATAATTTACGATTAATACATCTCAATGAATTTAGAACAAAATTAACTTCAAGTGAGCAAAGCATTTCTTATAATTAAACTAATGACTTTTATAAACAAAATTTGCATTAAAATCTTGATTTGGAGTATGATTACTATAGATATATAAATAAATAAGCAAAATCAGATAAGCAATTTAAATTTTTAGCAATTCAAAAATAAATAAGCAAAATACATTTAAATTTTCAGTTGAGTCTTTTAAAAATGCATTTTTTAATATTCTTCAATTCCATACACACAAGAAAGTATCAAAAAATAAAGTCTCGTTGATTTTATAGGAAATATAGAAAATTATTTTGAAAAATATTTATTCTATATACATTCATTTATACTGTAATGTCTCATACTCAGCCCTTTCGATGTCCAGAGCCTTCCATGGGGAGAGTGAGTATGGAGACGGTTGGTGCGAGGAGCAGGCGGAGAAGCTGTGTTTTGTTTAGGATTGATACTGACTTTTGTACGCTAGGGAAGTGCTAGAGTTTCAGCGAACCCAAATATGACTCCTTTGTAAATTCTTTGTTAATTAAATGTTTTTGTTTCAAAATTTGGAGTCAGTAGTTTGTTTCATAACAATACACTCTTTATCAATTTATTCTGTATCCAATAACTGATTTTGTATTCAAAATTGTGAATAAAAATTTATGTCAAATTTTAATAGTACGAGCTGTGTATGAATGGGTGTTTTATATAGTTTATCGGTAACGTGTTGCTGCTATAGTGGATGTCGCGTTATAATAATTTGTATACTTAATGCTATAACAATTGTTAAATTTCGTAATTTTGGAATATTGAAATATCAAAAGAAAAAATAAATAATGAAATATACTTTTTTAATATAAGCAAGATGAATTTAGTATTAAAAGATATTTAAAATTTTTCAATAGAATGACAATCTTGATAAATTTTACATTATATGTATTTATACACACACAATTCATATATATAAAATAATGAGTAATGATTAATTTCACTTAAATCAATTGGATTGACGTTAAACTATCACGCTTAATGTCAATACAGTTCCTGTTAGAAAACAAATAAAACACCGGTTACAATTGAATTTATTGATTTATAACCATTTCTACTTTTTAAAATATAATTTAATTTCTCTTATTTTTATTTCTTTTTATTTATTTATTTATTTTTTTTTTTTTGAAAAAAAATGAGTTTTCTTCTTTTAAACGACTTCTGAAATGTATTGCCTAATGTAATATAATATTTTTATGGTTTAGATATTTCCTCAGAGTTCAATATATGAAAAAATCTATTAATTAATACGAAAAGATTGTACCATATCCACAATCCATAATACCATATTCACAAATAAAATGTATTTTTTTATTTTAGATAATAAAGCTACTTAATATAAACTTTGGAAAATATTCAATATCATTAAATTAAGTTTTTAACAAGGAAACGTATTGACTTGTTTAAAAAAATGAGGCTGTTTTTACTAATGAATACTTAGCAATAAATTTAGTTCTTTATATACATGTGCATATATATATATATACATATATATACATATACATATATATATACATATAGATACATACATATATACATACTTTTATATATATATATACATATATATATATATACATATATACATACATATACATATATATATATATGTATATACATATGTATATATATGTATGTATCTATCTATCTATCTATATATATATAGATAGATAGATAGATAGATACATACATATATATACATACTTATATATATATATATATAGATATATAGATAGATACATATATAGATATATAGATATAGATATATAGACAGATAGATAGATTATCTAGAAATTGCAGTCTAATTTATTTTTTTGTTTTTAACAGTATATAAAAGTAAGTAAAATAATATAAGTAGAGTAGAGAAATGAGTACTGATGTATTGTAGGAATAGATAAAGGGAAAAGAATAATTACAGAAAAACAAGAAGAAACTATCAACTGATTTGGATTAACAATAAATAAATGTAACAAGCAAGAATTTATTTCCTCCTTTATTATTGAAGTAAAATATTATTCTTCAAATAAAATGTGAAAGAGAATCTTCATTATCGAATTGAAAAAGTTCATTATAAATTTGTTATAATTATTCTATAAGCTTTTTTATCTAAAAAAAATTGTTTTCTAAGCGCGCTATTCGACCAAATTCAAAATTACCAATTCAGTTATTTCCGAAGAATTTTTACGAGAACTTGAAATAAGAAAAAATGGGTTTTTTTTTTTTTCTCTCCCCAAAAGAAGCCTTCTTGATTGGTATCCTGGTCCCATCAGCTGAGACGAGTTAAGTTCTGTCGCATCTGCTGCAGACATGCCTTGTTGATAACGCCTCGACAGACTGACATGTGTTCTTCCGGGCATGCCACAGAAAACATGGTAGCCGAACACATGTTTCGGAGGCGTATCAGGTGTATTTGGAATGCAAGTGACAGGCATTTGCAGTAAAAGAGAAAAAACTCACAGGTGTTAAAATGAATTTTCCAGATTTTAATTTTAGAATATCAGTCATCCATAAACAGATTATTAAGAGTATTCTCTACTTTTTATCTTTCTTGAAAGATCATAATTGAATTAATTATTTTAAAAATATTACCGTTTGGATAGAATTTTTCCATTGAAAAAATTACGATTGTTTTTCATAAATTATAATAGATATAAAAATAGATTATATTAATTTCGAATAACGCTGCGAATACAAGAGTATATAATATTTTGAATCATATTAAGATAAAAGAAATGATTTCAAATTTAAAATGTTATTACCAACACATTATTAATTTATATTATAATATTTATTTAAAACTAAAATGATAGAAAGACATAATTGCTTCTCAAAAAAGAATTTAAAATGTGCTTGTATAAATTATAAATTAATTTCTAAATCCCAAGTGAGAGAGAGAAGATGCTAATCTATTATGAGTATAAAACGATGTGTCTTTTAGGTACTGAATAGATGTAAACTTTTATTCTTGATAATTAAAAAAAAATTTTTTTCCTAACCTTTTGATTAAATGATACTAAACGATAATTCTTCTTTACATTTGATCAATTTATAATGTCGACTTTAATTACCGGATTTACATCATTTCTAAATTTGAATGGCAGTGGTAGCATTGTTGTTAAATCATCGGCCTTCCATCAGAAAGGGCAAGGTTTGATTTCCAATGCCGCCACAGATCCACCGAGTACATGCGATATACGTGCACATTAAATCTGTGAAATAGAAAGTCCTATGGTAGGTCGTTGAGTAAATACTATGAGTGTAATGAATTGGAGAAAAATTCCTTAATCAATGTCAAAATTAAGGAAGTGGGTCTTCTGGTGGTGCCATCTAGCGGAGGAGTTTAGAGCAAAGTCGTATTTGTACCTACGTGGTGCTCTGGTTAAACTAAAAACACAACCTACTGACTTAAATTAGCATAACCAACGGCATATCGTATATAAGTATCATAAGTAACAACAAGAACATCATTTCTGTACCTAAAGCACGGTCCAATTATGTACAGAATAGATGTTAAGTTTTTATTGACAATTTTAAAAGACATGACTTTATTTTTTTCAATTTTATGATTTCCACAAACAGTGTAAAACAGATAAAGTGTTACTGATGACAGTTGATGTCAATAAATTGTAGAACTTTGGTCTAAAAACTAAGGAGACACTTTCTGCTGTTCAAAATCAACAGAGTCCTGAATACTGACATTAAGTTATGTTCAGATGCTATTCTCTACAGAACTTCGAAAGCTTGAAGGGGTGAACGTTATATTTCATACCTGGAAGCTAATGCTAAACAAACAAAAAATCGTTTTGTCCCTTAATTTTATACTGATGTAGTGATAATTTATTATTTCCCATACATATCTAAGAAACAAAATTCATGAAAACGTATTAAAAAGTTTTAAGATTTACTATTTATTTTCTCATAATTTGAAAATTTTAAATTGAATAATCATTTTTTACAACAACTACGTATACTTGCTTCAAATAATGAGAAACAACGGCATTGTCGAAAATTAATTGCACATTTCTCGGGAAAGTTAGGGAAGCTGTATTTGACTCTGTTAAATAAAGGACCTAAGTAAGCTACAAATTCGTCAGATGTTACATATCGTTGATAATGTAAAACTAAGTACATATTTTTGAATTAATCTACTCAAAAACAGTCGCACACAACTTGTTTTGTTCTGCTACATAGGAGGCGGTAATGAGGGAAATACTATTAGTAATGGTGCTAGTGAATGGTTAAAAAATTTCATTTCTAAAAGAAAAGCATAAGTGGGAAATAGGTATAAAAAATTGACTACCCCATATCCAGAACACACAAGTGTCTTGTTGATGATTTTATTGTTCTTGCTGGTAACAGTCATAATATGACATATTTGCGCAGTTAAAAATGCGAATTAATTATTCGTGAATAAATATTTTAGCTTTAAAATCAAGAAATACGTTAACTACTAATTCCACAAATTACTATACCGGGAAAATAATTTAAGTTTATGATATATATATATATACATATATATATTATATATATGTATACATATATATATATACATATATATATATACATATATATATAATATATATATATACATATATATATATATATATATATATATATATATATATATATATATACATATATATATATATATATATATATATATATATACATATATATATATATATATATATATACATATATATATATATATATATATATATATATATATATATATATATATATATATATATATATATATATATACATATATATATATATATATATATATATATATATATATATATATATATATATATATATACATATATATATATATATATATATATATATATATATATATATATATATATATATATATATATATATATATATATATATATATATATATATATATATATATATATATATATATATATATATATATATATATATATATATATATATATATATATATATATATATATATATATATATATATATATATATATATATATATATATATATATATATATATATATATATATATATATATATATATATTGTGATTACATTTTTCATTTCTATAAAATTGTTCATCCTTCTTAACATATAGATTTCTTTAAAAACTTTTTTAAAAAATTGTCAAATGACTAGCCTAATCTTGAGGGAAAATGTTTTTCTCACTTTATGCTCTATTAGTAGAACATCAAGTTCTGTCAAATTCAAATTCTTAATTCAAATATCCAGAAAATAGCCTAATATATCCTTAGCTTTTTTCATGCATTAAATACTAATTTTTAACTTTATAAGATATATCCCTATAGAAACTGGCATTCAGAGTTTATTAGCAAAGTAGTGAATCAAGCCACTTCCTCAACAAACGCTTTGCCTGATGAGATTATGGGATTTAAAATTGCAATGCCGTCCATTTCATTTTCTTCAGTAGTTGCTTGAATAGCACTTCTGGGTCCTTTTTTTCCCGGAGAGCACTGTTTCTTATCTAGAGCTAAATACATCTTTTTATATAGTGTTACATATTCAATGGTTTTTTTTCTTAGGTTAATATTTTTCTTCTTCCTCTTTCTTATCCCCTGGTCTGAATCAGACCAGGTCCATGACATCCTTCGCCTTCAAAGAATCCAGGACAGCTCCAGGGCTGTATAAAAGTTCATCCCTTGAAAAGCCAATGCAGTTCAGTAGGTTTTCGGGTGGCTTCGTTAGTATTGCAAAAAGTCAGGTGGGAAAGACTTGTTTGCCCTCGGAGAATCATGGAAAGTTGGCGGATCAGCAGAACCAAGAGGCAGTGATGATCCATCCTTAACAAGGCCATCGGTGGTATCGTTATATTTAAGATCGACTTGTGATGTAATCCATTGAAAATGAATAATGGAGGACTCAGATAATGCTTTAAGCTTTTTGAAAACACCAATTCCCGTCTGGTAAACAATTCCTCCAGTTTTCAAGGAACTGAATAATACTACGACTGTCAATTAAAATCCAAATCTCACCGTTTAACTGTTTGTTCAAGGAAAAGTCCAGAGCCATATCAATGGCTGTAAGTATAATGTTCTGCACAAAAGACGGAACTGAAATCAGTATTGCGTTGTTTTAGAAAAAAATATTTAGTTTCAGTTTTAAGAAACATTCCGTTTCCAGTGTGGCTATCTTCATCCTTACTACCATCAGTATAAATTTGTACTGACAGCTTCAGAGGGGATGTTATTGATAACCTCTAGCGCAGCTTGTTTTAGGAATTCAGGATGTTGAGAAGATTTATTTGTGTGTACCAGAAATTCTGTATAGAAGAACACTCCTGGCAAAGAGGCAAGAGGGGACGCGATAGGAATTAGAGAGTTAGCGGAAACAGAAGATTTAAAAACATACAACTTCTCTGCATGTCCAAAGAGATTATGCTTTTTCAGCCTCTGGTTATTCTTCCAGCCACACAGGAAGTTAGCGGTTCGATATTGGTCACTGTAGCTATAAAGTTTACTGAAGTATTTCATCAGATTTAAGATACATATTTCGTGCAACGGCTGTAAGTCTACCTCAAAAAGAACAAGTTTTGTTGGTGTGCTCCTACAGCGCCCTGTAATGATGCGTGCCGCACTGAGCAAGTTTTTGTAGATTGGTAACTGATGCAACATGGCATACTTGAGAGCCATATCCGAGGACTGGGTGAATCAAAGAAATATATGTTGTTCTTAGTGTTCTCGCGTCTGCACCTCAATCGCACCCAAAAATATATTTCATAATATTAAGTCGCTTCTTGACTCGGATCACAAGTGAATCTATATGTTTGTTGATTGAGACCTCAGGATCGGGAGTAAAGCCAAGATATCTGGGATTTCTTTCACAAATTAAAGGTTGAGAGTTCATAATAATATTAGGTCTATATTTATACAGCTTCCTATTTGTCGTAAAGAATCCTGTAGAAGATTTATCAGGATTGAAGTGAAGTTTGTGATCACGAGCAAAATCCAATATACACAGAATAGAATGATTTAAGCTTGTCTCCATGACATCAACGCTAGAGCCACTACACAAAGAACTATGTCATCAGCAAAAAACCCTAGTTTGCAATCATTAGAAATAACAGATTCCATTCCAGAAATGAAGAGAGAAAATAGGATTGGGCTAAGTACGGATCCCTGAGGCACACCCTGTCTAGAACGATAGTGTCTTTATAATAAGCCATTATAGTTGACTTTAAAGAGTCTGTTTTTATGGAAGTCGGCAATCCATGAAACAACTCGTCATATTAAATTCTTCTCCATACTTTGTCAAATGTTTTATTCAGGTCTAATAAGACGGCAATTGTATGGTTGGTCAGTTTTTGATTATGGGCATGTTGGGTAAAGTATAAAATTGGATCTTGTGCCCCTTCCTGAATCCATATTATTCGCTGGGTAGAAGCTAGGTGAAAGTTGATTCGATTTAACAGCATTTTTTCAAGGATCTTGCAAACAAAGTTGGTCAGTGCAATAGGTCGATAACTGCCCGAGATTAAAACTGGTTTATTAGGTTTCCTGATAGGTATTACAGTAGCACTTTTTCAATTTTTTGGTAATATACCGATTTTACAGGAGTGGTTAAAAATATCAAATAAGAAATGTTTCCCACGAACTCCAAGGTTAGTGATCATAAGCCCATGCAAGCCATCAGGTCCTGGAGTTTTTGAAGGGTTAAAACCGTTTCCAGCTCATCATGGTTAAATGGCCTATCAAACAATGGATTTTTTTATTGGATCTGGCGGCAATGATGAGCAGTTTTCCTAGCCTGGGATTCAATTAATTTATCTTTCTGCACGAACTCAAGATCGTTAACTCGACGCAAATGCCTTCCAAGTGTTTAAGCCGATTCTCCATCACTTAAAGGCAAGGGGGTGTCTTCTGAGCTCGCACAGTTAGATTTCTCGCCTTGTGGTTGCTCACTACTAATGGCTTCAGCCATTTTCCATAATTTTTTATTCTTACAAATTTTTTTAAATATTTTTAAAACAACTTACATTATCTCCTGAAGTAGACAATATGCTTTCCAGTAGGATGTTTTCCAAAGGCTGCTGAAGCTGTTAGTATTTCCATGAGCTTCGACTGTTTCTAGAAGCTTTGTTTTCAAAAGCAATGCTTAGCTTTGAAATGACTCTTAAAATTCTTATCTTACTATATATCTACTCTTTTAGAAAAAAGATAACGTTAGTATGAATTTATTAAATGATTCATACCTTATTACGAGCCAATAGTTGAAGTCCAGTTTTGTGTCACTCCATTAAGTCAAGATTAATGGCATTTAATTAAACTCTAATTATTTTATCAGTAAATCATAATCATGGATTAGTGAATAATCATAACCAGAAAATTTGAGTAGTATTCTTAAATCAATTGATCATTTCTTGTTATGATCAAAGATTTGTTACAGAATCCTAGATTAATACAGCTTCGTGAAGCTTCATTAAGTCGATTTTCAGACATTCACATTTTGATAATAATTTATATGAACTCCTAATCGAGATTATCTACTTTAACCAGTGATTATGGGAGAGATTATAATCTAGATGTTGGGATCACGAAATAAAAGAAATGATAATTGACCATGTCCAATACTTTTCATATTTTCCGTGTGGTTATTTAAGTATACTTTTCTATATAATATATGTATATATGTGTATATGTATATATATATATAATATATATATAATATATATATATATATATATATATATATATAATATATATATATAATATATATATATATATATATATATATATATATATATATATATATATATATATACTCAACTAATAATAATGTACATCGTAATTTGGTACATCGAAGTTTGGTCAATTTAGATTGTAATATTTATTTGTAATAATGTTCTCTGCTTTAAGAGTTATTTATGTTATACCAGTTAAAATTACTACAAAAAAATAAATATGCTTAAACAACTAAAAATTGTTTCAAGTCGATAGAAAAGAAAATGTCATATGAAAAGAATAAGCTTCATAAACTAACTTCAAACTGCACTAGTTAAATTATTTTGAAAACATTGACAAAATTGTGGATAAAAAGGTTTACTGTTTATGATATCAAACCAACTAAAACCATTCTTTAAATTTAGGAGCTTATATAAGCTTTATAAGGCAACGAGTTTGAATTTTTATACTACTCATAAGTGCTTTCCATATAATTTTGCACTGAATAATTTAATCCTACTGCGGGTTTGAAATTTTAGCTATTAAATTTTAAATTGGATACATTATATATCAAACCAATATTATACCACAAGAAAATTAATTTCTAACTATTTGGAGAACATTCAGTGCAAGATAGATTTTTTATTAACTTTTGACTTGAATATACTAAATAAAAATCTATGACATTTGTTTTCACTGAAATAACTATTTCATATTTTATTTAAGGAGATCGTCAGTTGTTTTTTTTAGTTAATTTTAGTACCCAAATAAAACGTATCTCCTTACGATGCAGTTGGCTGCATGTAATGACTTCAAATTGGTAGTAAAATAAGCAAAAAAATAACATTAATGAATTATAGTGGCTTACATTACAAGAGATGTTTTTAGTTTATTTCCGCAGTGCTGTAACATCTGTTACAACGGTAGATTTACTGCCAATTTTGGCGCCAAACTTTTGGGCAAAAAGATAAATCTGTACAGCATCTATAACAGCATTGTTGAAAAGTTTAAGACTCTGGTTCCAGATTAACATTAATAACACTTGTAAACTATTTTAAATTCCGAAATATTTCATGAAATATTAATATAAATTAAACACACATGAAAATTTCTTCAATAAGTTTCTTTTTTTATTTGTTACGCAAGGAAAAAACATAAAAAAATACGCTGTTTTTATTCGCTAATTAATAAATTATTATTACAGTGTAATATATCTTAAATTCATTGATTATCATATAAAAATTTTTAAAAATTATTTATATTTTCATTTAAATCTGAAGGAAATATATGTATTCAAGTATAAATATTTCAGTACACTTTACATAAATGCAACAAAATTTTCGGAATGAATTTATTTTATCCCAATAATAGGTAAGTTTAATATATTGTGCAAATTCCTACCACAGAATTGTTTTAATTGATATAATACTAAAATTTTAGAGATACTTACAGAAGTAGAGTTTTCAATTTTAAACAATAGGTTTGTATTATTAATGAACTTAATTATTCATATATAAATTTAAGTATTAAATTATTCGTACATAAATTAAGGATATTTATTTATACTGATTTCATTTCTTGAATAATTTTATATTATATTAAGCAAAAAAAAAATTATATTGCAAACAAAAACTCTTACAAATCAAAGTTCAAATAAGGATTTTATTTGAATTGATTTATTTTCTAGAACAATTAGATATACTACAAATTTACTTATGCCACAAATTATTAAAAAAACAGTAAATTCATTCACTGTTATAGTGATAGAATAATTTCCCATATAATATATAAAATATATTTAAGAAAAAAAAACTTTTTTTCATGCATTTATCAAAATTTAGTGTGTGAAGTATAAAAAGGGTACTATAATTATTTTTTTCTTATTTCCAAAGATGAATTAAAAACATTAAAATCTTACATTTTTCAAAAAAATCTAGTTGAAATTTTCAATTGTCAATCAAATATGATCTCGTTTATGTGTTAAAGACTACTCTGTAATTTCTTTGCCATTAATATAACTTGTTCCACTAAGCTAGTAGTTGAATCGTCAGGTGTTTGGCTTAACGTTCAAAATTTTGCGCATTCGACTTTTACTTGGATCTGGACGTTCTTGTCGATGTCCATAATATTTTAAATAGTAAGTACCACTTGAATTAGTCGAGGTAAATAAAAAGTAGTTGCAGAGCGAAAAAAAAATTAATGAGCTTGCATGTTCATCAACAGTATTCCTTGAAGTGACGATAGACTAAAGATAAAATCATAGAAACTCTATTAATCACTTTTTAATCTTGTTTAGCACGAAAAACTAGTATTGACTAAACTTGCAGGTAAAATGGTTCTTAATCTGGTAAATCCATACGAGTATTGAAAATCAAATCGATAACTTCCAGTTTGATTAAAATATATGCAGTTATTAATTATCCGATAAAATATCTTCTTAACAAGAGAAATTTTAGTCAATAAATGAGAAATTATACAGTTTAAAATAACAACAGGTCATTTGAAATTCCGTAACAATAAGATATGATAAGATCATTAGTTACGGTTAGTTTTAAATTTTGCTAAGATTTGTGTCATAATTCAAAGTTATTTTCAAAATTCAAAGTTATATTCAAAGTTATCTCTTTAGAAAAAGTATTTTATTTTCGTTAGTTATATCTGATGTAAAAAAATTATCATCTGTGACTGTTTTATGCTTTATTTACCTAATATTTGTTTTTCTATTACGCCTGGCTATTTAGGAATTTTTGTCTTTTTGGCTTTATAAGTTGATGGCTTCTTATGAAGTGGAGCACTTAGAGGGTGTGCCAACGTAACCTCAAAAAAAGTGAGTTCTCGTAATTTTGAAGCAGGGATATTTGCAGATGAGCTCCATAATGGGCATGCCAACCCTAAATGTATCATTTCACTTGGAGGATATTGCAACTTCAACCTATTTCACATGCCCCAGTGAGTGCTATTAACAAATACGATGTATTTTCAAATGAGTCATTTTATAACTTATTATATTTATTTAATATGATATGCAAGAAAAGGTATTGTGTACACTTACTCGTCGACTTTATTTGCAAAATATATAAAAAAGTTGTTACCAAATGCTCAATAGTAGACTACCAATGGTGGAGAAATGAAATGATCAAATCAACTAACCTTATATTCCTGCAACAATTTGGAAAACAATACATACAAAGCTACTTGTTTATAAGTTGTGTTTTGCATTCTCGTGTTTTTCGCTGAAAAATTATTAAATTTCTAAAGACATACCTTAGTACGTTAATCAAATTATTCATTTATATCTATTTTAAATAGAATTAAACACATCGCAGTTAAAGTTATGTCATATTTCCTTAAATTTTCATTTAGCTGTGTGTTTAGTCCTTATTTCGTATATTTCACAGTTTAATTACGTTTTTCACCTGCATTTCATTGGCTGTCTTTAACACCATTAATCGTGATTTTTTGTATTACGAGAAAGCTCGCCTGACTAATATATATGTTCTAGGAATTGTCACAAAAGTGAGTGAAATATATGCTTTTATAAATTATCAATTAAAAGCACAGACGGCGTTTCAAAAATAGATGCAACAGGAGACCGCAGATTATGAATAGAAATAAATCATAATTTATGAATTAAAGCGGAATGATACGGTATTTGCCAAATAATAATATAAAAGCAACTCTAGTGATTATAAACGAAATAACGCGCTAATATTTTATTTACAAAACCTTAATATATTTAAAACGTTTTTCATGTTGAATTTCTCGAGTTTTGAGTGTTATTACGTGATTGAATTCATTTTCGGCGTAAAAAGAATGAGTACAGAAAATTCAAAAGCTTTTTCCCCATAAAAGTTGAATTAAGAAGTTAAAAAATCTGAAACGATTTCCTTAAATTCAAATTTTCATTTTGAATTATTACTATCAAAATAAGAGGGTAAATAAATATTCCATTTTTTAGGCGAATCTCGTGTCAGATATGAGTTAATTCATACGTAATATAGCATCATTTTGGTTACAACACTGTCCATTTATAACCTATCAATGCTCAATTTTTTATAAGAACATTGTTCCAGAAATTTATAAGGCATTGTTATAACCTGGAGAGACTATGACGAAAATTTATCTACACTCTCAAGGTTTAAATCTGAAAGAAAAACTGCAAAATGTTTCAATACTTTAAAGTGTTTGCTTCTCATTAATTTTCAACCTAACAAAATTGCGTTATGCATTTGATTTTCAAAAAATTTTGTTAAACAAGAAATATTTAACAAACTGTTAAACAGAAAATTAAAGCAATAACATGATTATTAATTAACTGATTCAAGGCATTAACAAGTTGAACAGCAGAAAAAGCAAAATAAAAATATCCACTTTATAATAAATATAGCTGATTTAAATCGACAAGGAGGATTCAAATATAAAAATTTCATTAATTAATAGCATTCTAATTTAATAATTTCAATATTTGTAAACAATCTAATTTGAATCTTAAGACTTTCCTTGCTTACACCAACATTAAATTTTTTTTTAAATTAATATTGCTAAAAGCAGATTTTTGTAAAAGATGGGCTCAAAAAGTTCGTTGACTTTTATTTTTCTCATTTTAACTTATGCATGCGAATATGAACTTTTAATGACTTTTTAGAAAAAATAAAATCTCCCCTAATTATAATTTCTAATTCATTATAATTCTTGCCAATATAAATCTTATATCTAAAACTATTCCTTATAACAAAAAACATAAAATATCACCGTATTATATGGCGATATATATGTTGACAAAATGTTTGATTTTAGGATTAGTAAATAGTATAACTTAATACATTTATTTGTGGAATATAAAGTTACAACACAGTATTCTTTTTATGATGCATGTAATATAAATTTAATTTCTTGATGACTTAAAAAATATATCAGTTTGATTTATTTCCATTAACTGAATTTTATCGTTCAAAATCATTTAGAATTAAATAATCAACCATCTTGAAATGGGCTACAAGTTTTCAGAACACAATGATCAGTGTTCAATTTGTCCACCTGTATTCGATTTTCATATAAGATGAATACAAGTGTAAATATTATGAAAATATTCTAATGAAAATTTCATACATGCAAGGACGTAATTTCATTGCTCTTATATTGTTAAAATGTTGCCGATTTATAAGGGATCAATTTAATTTAGCGTTTAATGAGTCATATCACTAACTAAGTTCAGGTTTGAAATTTTAATGAACCCAACCAACAGGTCATTGAAATGATTTAAGTACCTATATCTTATGGCTCTTTCTATTATTTTGTCAAGCCATTATTCCTCTATAACGAAGCCATTAACGAAAACGCCTTGTACTGTGATTGCTTTATATGACAATAAATTGAACTGGTAAGAAACAGAGGAAACGTTCTTCATTTTATAGAGTTCACTTCGAATACTTCGAATAATACTTCGGATAAATAACTTTGAACATTTTCAATGTTTAACACTTAATCTTACTTAATATTGATGACTGAATAAAATATTACAATTAATTTTCAATATATGTTAAAATTATAATATCTAATCAAAATTTTAAATCTTACAGAAATTTCTTAATAAACGGCATTTTATTAAGAACTATTAATTTAAATGTAGTTTATAAAATTACTTCCAAAAGTGATTAATATCTTTCTTCATTTATTTTTAATTGCAATTTTTTTATGTATTTCTCGACGTATGTAGTTGTTTCACATTTAACTGTTATTAAACAAGTTAAAATAATTTATGTTTAATAATAATCTTAAAATAATTGAAAATATTATGTAGATGTCGACAATTATTTCACAAATACCTCAGTGTTGTTAATAATAACTACATAAATTATAATATTTCATCGAAAAGCTATCTAATAAGCATATAATTATTCTCCAATATATATGAAGCATTATTTATCACCTAATACATAATTCCCAAATAGCGTCCTCCTACATTTCTCACTAAGTTTTATAATATAAATGTGACAAATAAAATAATGTTTAGAATATATGTATTATGAATAAATAAAATAGCAAATTCATTTTATATATAAATGAAAAATAAAAATTTAATACATAAGTGCTCATTTTTAAAGCTAGATTTCAAAGATGAATATGTAAAAAAATGAGTAAATTTCATTAGATGAAAAAAATTGTGGGAAATTATGAAGCGGTAATTGAACAATTGATTGAAATACAATTTCAATAAAAACAGTTTAATCATCAAAAACATAGAAACAAGAATGAATTTTATTAACTTTTAAAATAAAATAATTTAGGAGTGAAAGATTTTAGAATTATTTTCAAAGGCTTTTATAAGGGAGGACGAATATACAAAAGAAAACTATTAATAACAAAATACAGTAGGAGATCGGTTAACGAACATAATCCGTTCCAAGACAATTTTTGTTAACCGAATTGTTTGTTAACCGATCATTAATTTACCATATTTTTTCTTTTTGTGAAATCAATTTATTTGTTCTGGAGATCTTAAAAATTAAATAAAAGAGAATGTATAATTTCTTAGTAAGTTCATAAAAAAAAGTAATGCATTCTTTCATTTTACTGCGTTTTTTTAATTGGGACATTAAAGAACATGTCCATCGTCGAATTTCTCTCTAGCCTTCCGGAAGTGATTGTTTTTGTATAGCCTTACTGATATCAAATTGGTTTGAGTATCATTCGGAGACCACTGCTTTGATGTCCTTCTTCAATGAAGGGAGGGCCCAAAATGACATCAGTATCTGATTTGAATGAAATGAAAAGAGAAACTGATGCTTTATTAGAGCTATAAAGATTCTATTGAAAAAATATACGTATACACCTTTAAAATAGGCAAGGTATGTTTGAATCTTGTCAAAAAAGTTTTAGAATAGGCAAGCAACAAAATTCAAGAGAGATGAAAAATGATTTTTGATTCGTTGGGCACCCTGCATATTATGAACCGAGACCTGATTGTGTTTGGATTACGAGCATTAATAAAAATGCTCGTAATTCAAACACAATAATTTTTATTGAAAGTGTTCCATGTCCAATTTCTCAGAAGTGTTCGTTAACTGATCCCCCACAGCAAACTTAGTGAAACTATTAACAGATGATAGAGCTACTGACGGAAATATAACATTCAAATAGTTTAAGGGTCAAATAACATTATTATTAAGCATTGGAAGAATGAATGAACTTCAATTATTTAACTTTTAGAAAATAAAATGAATTTCAATTGATACCTGAATTAACGATGAATTTCTTAAATGGTATAGAATATCTCTTTTAATGAAACAGATGAAACTCTGAAAACAATAAACCAATGAATGGAGATTAATAAATGTATTTAATGAAGAAATATTAATCTTTTATTTACAAAAATTATTGTTAATAAAGAAATAAGATCATTTTTTATTAGAAATTTTAATATTAATAAAGAAAAAATTATCTAACTAATTTACCGAAGTTTATAACTTCAATCAAAGCATCTTTAAGCAACATATCATGAGCTAAATTATTATTCACTCCGAATATTTCAGTCAAATCAAATGTATGGAAGAAGTTTTAATTATGAAAAGTTATAAAATTTTTGGGACTCTTTAGATTGATATTATGATTAAAATTTTTTTCAACACAAAAGAACCATCTACATCATTTTCGAATTTTATTCACTTGATTACTTTTTTTTATCTCATTAAGCAAATGATATGAATGACGTAAAAAAATTCTTAAGTACAATAATATTTGAAATTTAAAGAATTTTTTACAAATTCCATAAATCTTTACATTTCAGTTAGGAATGAAATTCGTTATTTAAATATAAAATGCAGTAACAAATAAACAGAACATGATAACAAAATTAATTATAAGTAATGTTTCGTTAAAATTTAATTTAGTAAATCAAAAGTCAATTAAATATTTCACAACTCATAATTAGATTTTTTAATGTAAAATATAGTATATTATAGATAAACAATATTTACTTGCAAAATAGCGCTTTTTAGAAAACGCAAAAAATTTAGTTTTCTCTCAAAATGCTTCTTTTAATATCTTTCTTAAATCCTTTAATTTAAATTTCTTCTTAATATACAATTACGATTTTCATATAAAATTGTGCCCAATAATGTATTTAACTAAGACCTCAAATTTCATCCCAAAAGGGAAGTATAATTATTTCATCTTTCATTTCAAGTTAATTATAAAAATGCACACAATAATACTTTAAACTAAGACCTCATATTTCATCCTGAAAGGAGAACGTGCTTATTTCACCTTTCATTTTAAATTAATTCATCAGTTAATAATGAATAATATCTATGATTTCGGATAGTTCTTATTAAGAGTCGTTGGATTGTATGCATATTAAATGGTAAGTGAATATGAACTAGACAGCTTAACTTTACAACGTCTTTGTCACAGAAATAATATTTTCGCCAATTACACAATAATAACCATCAATATAATAAAACAGTTAAAAAACTACAAACTGTTGAAAGTAATAGCTTTAAAATATATATGTGTTACAGAACATTTACGAAAAATAATTCAGGAAATGTATCAAAGATTAAAGAAATACTCCTCTGCACGAAATCAATATTATTACTGGCAAATGCGTTTCGTTTCATAATTAACAGTGTAATAAAGCAACGCCATATAGCGATCATAAGCGAACTGAGAGTACCAGACGAGCTCTAACCCTAGAGCCTAATGCTGCTCGATTATGATTGTCGGAGTTTTCCTCGTTTTAATATTCTTCTGTTTTCATTTTCTGTGTAGCGTGTGTGATTTACCTGTGTTTTTTTAAATGTTAAATAAATATAGAAATAAGCTAGCCGTGTGTTAAATTATTCTTCACACATATGACATAGAAAATCTGATGCCCAAGACGTGCGGCTGAATCCAAAACGATAAGTATATTTTTGTTGTGATTTACATTTTGTTGAATCGTCGGAGTTGATGAGTTTATCCAAACTCATACAATCTAAATTCATATTGTTTATCCAAACAATCATATATAAATTAACTTTGGCTTATCCAAGCTTTTAAAAAATATATATATATATTTCGAGCAGCAGATCCGCTTACATGTCTCTTTGTTATTCATTTCTATTTTATGATTATTTTGCTTCCGTTTTGTATCAATGTGTGAAGTGTTTAATAATATTTTATATATATATAATGTGTTTAAGTAGTAGCGCGTATAATTTAATCATTTATACTGAATATTAAAGGCGAAATCAGGTTACTTTAAAAACGAAATTCGCAAAATTGTTGGAAAATAAGTTAGTCACTCAGACCACTGCCGCCGAGAAGCTACGCGCTTGTTTTGTTTTGTTTTCTTTTCTTTTAGGAATGCGATTCTGTTCCCTCAACAGAAATTTATTACTTTCAAGTGCCTTTCGAAGGAAGGAAGGGGTCCTTTTTTTTCTCATAGCTAAATAATTCTTAAAAGAGAATCTTATTTCTCTATGAATGTATATTTTATTTTATAGTAAATAAGTATAAGATTTATTGAAATTGAAACTTATTCAATAAATAAAGTCATATGTGTTCATTATATGATATATAATATTGTTTTTGTATACATTTGCTTAATTATTTAATTGCATTTAAATGATTTTAGGAATAACAAAAGAGAATTTTATCAATTTTATAAATCTGTAATCTTTCATACATGTTCTGTTTTAAATCAAAAACAAAAGTATTGAATTATTAAAGCAATATATTGCTAAGTATTATTTAAAAGAAATTTATTTGAAAATTTATTTTTGATTCTTGTATTGATCTTATTGTTGTGGAAAATGTGTATTTTTGTATATTAGTTACATTATCTAATGATTCATATTTCTGAGAATGAGTATCTGTCATTATAAAATTATCTGTTACTGCATATATAATTTATGTTTGTGGTCTATGGAAATAATTAAATAATCTATTTGAAAGAATTTATGAATATTCTAATTAATGATTTTTGTGCACTAATAAGAAAATATTAAATACTCTATGAATAATATTTCTGAAATTAATCTGTATGTTTGTATTGTTTTCTATATATTCAAAATTGTTTTAAAATTTAAATGATACTTTTTATATATACAATTCACAAGGTTATTATTTTCGTATGAAGTAATAGGTAGTGATGATTTTACAGTGTTTGTGTTATATATTTAATATTTTTAGTAATTGTACTGGCTAGTTTCTAGTATTATTTTAATTATTTACTACAAAAGTATTACTTGTTGTTTTGTTATTCCAATAATTGAAATACATTATCTTCTTTTAAAATGGCTATACTGAAGTGTTTGATTTGATGTTTCTGGTATTTGAATAATTTTATGTTTAAGAATTTCCTTTTGGTATCATTTGATTTTCTAAATATTTCACTAATATTGAAAGACTTTGATAAAAATGGCTTTTCTTGGCAAATCTAAAAAACAAGACCTCCGAACTCTTGCAACAGAGCTTGGTTTGGCTGTGTCTGATGAGATGAAAATAATTGACCTTAGAGAACTTATTACTAAAAGTGATAATTATGATGAAGAACTTGTGATAAACATACTTAGTGTTATAATAGAAGATCGCTTAAAGGCTGAAAAAGTAGCAGAATTTGAGAGATTAGCAAAAGAAAAAGAAATTGAAGAAGAAAGATTGCGTAAGTTACAAGTTGAAGAACACTTATGTTTAGAAAATGTGTACGTGGTTTTGAATTGGAAAAGCTTAGGCTCAGCTCGAAGCTCAAAAGGCATCTACCTCCATTGTAGGCGCTTCTGATTCTGAATGTCAAAAATTCGAACTTAATCGTATCATTCCTAAATTTAATCCAAAAGAGGATAAAATTGGTCTATTTTTAATTATATTCGAGAGACAGTTGAAATTTATGAATCTTCCCGAGTCTTCTTGGATACCATATTTAATTGGATCTTTGCCAACTGAAATAGCACAACTGCTTGCTAGAGAAAATGAACAAGATACACAAAATTACCAAAAGGTGAAGGAAATGCTCCTTAAAAGATTTAGGGTTACTGCTGATAAGTTTCGACAGTTATTCTCACAACACAGAAAAAGCTCTGATACAACATGCGAGATTTTTACTTTGAATTAGCCTCTTATTTTGAGGTATGGATAAAAGAAATGAATATTACAACTTTTGATCAACTCAAAAGCTTAATAATTGCTGATCAAATTAAGAAACGAACTCCACCAGAAGTCAAAGATCATTTTCTTGATTCTTGGGCAAACTGGATTAATCCTCTAGATATAGCTGAAAAACTGGATGCTTATGAGAATGTCCGGAAAGGAACAAAGAAGCAATTGAACCAGTCTCAAAGGGAAACATATTCAAGAGATGCAAACAAGAAAACTATCCCAGATAGAAAATTTCGTTCTGTGATCAATGCTACAGAAAATGCTCAAAATCGATATTCAAAAGTTCCAATAACTCGTTCCTCTACTTCTAGATTAGATGGAAGATCATCTATCCGATGTTTCGGTTGCGGAACGCCTGGAGTTATCAGATCAAAATGTTCTATTTGTACAAGTTCTAAACATGAAGATACAACTGTTAATTGCATGAACTTATTCATTAATAATATAAATACAGATATGTCAAGTATGATTGTCTTCGAATTGTTTGGTAAGAAGATTGCAGTTTGCGCAGATACTGGTGCTTCACATTCTATAGCAGGAGAAAAGTTATATAACTTTTTACGAAATAATGGAGTTGCTTTTGAAAACAAGAAAATTTCGTTCACTCTTGCTGATGGAAAACTTCAGTCCATGGTTGCCCTTAAAACCATCGTCAATCTGTGTATAGAAGGTAAAAGTGTGTCAACAGAACTTCTCGTTCTACCTGAAGCCAAGGATAACAGCACACTCTTAGGAAGAGATTTTCTCCATGCAGCTGGTATTGTTCTCGATGTTCAAAATGGGACCTGGCATTTTTGCGAAAATCCACAGAGACAGTATTTGTTCTATGTAAAACCTACTAATGCAAGAAAAGCATCAAACATTTCTAAAACTTCAGTGGTGCCTGAAACTACAACTATAGTTCACTTGAGAAGCGATGAAGGGAGACATCTAACAGAGACGCAAAGAGGCAAACTAAATTGCTTACTTCAAAGTTACAAGATTGCTTTGAACCAGGGGGAGAGCCCACTCCTCTCATTAAGCACAGAATAGAGACATTAGACCCTCATCCTGTATCTGTTCCACCGTATCGTATGTCTCCAGCCAAGAGAGAAATACTTAAAGAACAAATTGATGAACTGTTAACAAAGAATATAATCGAACCATGTGAATCAGCTTATGCTGCTCCTGTTGTACTCGTAGAAAAGCCCAATGGGAAAATCAGGTTATGTGTAGATTACAGAGGTCTCAATGCTGTTACAAAACCTGACACTTACCCATTATCTCGAATGGACGATCTCTTGAACGAAGCGACACCGACATCCTATATGTCTACCATTGACTTACAGTCTGGTTATCATCAGGTTCAAGTAGATGAGGCTGATTTGGACAAAACTGCTTTTATTTGTCCTTTTGGCACTTATCGTTATCTACGTATGCCTTTTGGATTAAGAAATGCACCTGCCACCTTTCAACGCCTAATAGACAAATTCAGAAGTGGTCTGAAAGATGTCTTCGCACTCTCATACTTAGATGATATCATAGTCCTATCGGATTCATTTGACAAGCATTTGAAAGACCTAAAGACTGTTTTTGAGAGACTTTCTCTATTTAAACTCCATGCAAATAGAGATAAATGCAAATTTTCTAGTGAACATGTTAAGTACTTAGGATTTTGGATCACCAGAAATGGAATTGAAGCTGATCGAGAGAAAATTGCATCGATCCAAAGAATTCCTGTTCCAAATAATGTCAAAGAACTCCAATCGTTCTTACAAACCTGTTCATGGTTCAGAAGATATGTTCCGAACTTTGCGGACATAGCACGGCCTCTTAGCTACCTAACTAAGAAAAAAGTCAATTGGTCGTGGGGGTTCGAACAGCAAAAATCTTTCGAAACTTTGAAAGAACGTTTGACAACAGCCCCTGTGTTAAAACAACCGGATGGATCTATGCCTTTTGTAATTCGCACTGATGCTAGTAACTATGCCCTTGGCGCAGTTCTTCTACAAGGAAATAGCCCAGAAGAACACGTTATCGAATATGCGAGTCGTTTGTTGACCCCAGCAGAACGCAACTATTCCACTACTGAGAGTGAAGCTTTAGCAATAGTTTGGGCATTGGAAAAATTTCGTGGCTACATTGACCACCAAGAAGTGGTTATTGCTTCTGATCATCAACCTCTTAAATGGCTTCTGAGCATAAAGTCTCCCTCGGGACCCTTAGCAAGATGGGCTTTAAAGATACAATCATTTAACTTAAAAATAGAATATACACCTGGAAAGGCAAATGTTGTGGCTGATATGTTATCAAGACCAACTTACTTTCATGATAATCCAAATTGTGAAATGAATGCAATCTCTGTCGATATGCCAACTAGGAAATCAAGTGATATTCGTAAAAAACAGTTAGCAGATCCAGATCTGAAGAAAATTATCGATTGTCTGGAAAACAATGATAAGGATGAAAACTTCGCTAACTATATCAGTCGAGGATATATAATGAACGAAGGTATTTTGTATCGTTATTCGCCTGAAACGGATTCAGACGATGCGCAATTGGTTGTTCCCATCCAAGAACGACAAAGAATTCTGCAAGAATACCATGATGCTCCTACAGCTGGTCATTATGGAGTAGAAGGTACCTACAATAAGATAGCTTCCAAATATTATTTCACAGGCATGAGGAAGTACATCTCTGATTATGTCAAAAATGTGCGGAATGTAATCGGTATAAACCAACAAATCAGAAACCTGCTGGTCTGCTTAGAACGCCTATTTATGCGCAAAGATTCGAAACTCTTGCTATTGATCTCTTTGGTCCTCTTCCAGAAACTTCAACAGGAAAGAAATGGATATTTATTGTGGAAGACACGAGTACCAAATGGGTTGAGTTATTTGCTCTTAATGAAGCCACAGCGTCAAACTGTGCCATAACGCTACTTGAGGAAGTTTATCTACGCTATGGACTTCCTCGGAGATTAATCAGTGACAACGGATCTCAATTTGTTGGTGCCGTCATGCAACAAATTTGTCATTTGTTAGATATCAAACAGGACCTTATCCCTGTTTATCATCCTCAAGCGAATCCCTCTCAACGTAAGAACAGAGATTTGAAACCTAGATTAGCCATCTTAGTAGGCGATGCGCATGATACCTGGGAAGAACATCTTCCGATGATTCGTTTTGTCATGAATACAGCTAGATGTGACACCACTGGTCACACTGCCGCTTATCTGCAATTCGGCAGAGAGCTTAAGACGACGGATGATGTTCGTCATGACATGAGATCAATTATTAATAATGATAACTTTGTCCCTGAAATAACGCCTTATTTGAAAAGGTTTGCTCGCCTGACTCCTCAAATCAGGGAGCGAGTAGAACAAAAACAAGATAGAAGAAAGGTCTATTTTGGCAAAAGACATAGACAGGCTTACTATAAGCCAGGTGACAAAGTGTGGATTACTCTACATCAAATAAGTAATTCCAGGGACAAGAAAAGAAAAAAATTTATGCCAAGACGTGAAGGTCCATACCTTATACTTACAAACAGTTCTCCTACCACATATGATGTTGCAGATCCTGCTGCACCTGATCAAGTGTTAGGTACATATCATACGAATGTGATAAAGCCATACCAACTACCTTCATCGAAAGACAGAGGTCCAGTTGGTCCCTTAAGAAAACGAGGGAGACCTCCAAAAATCAAACAGTCAAATCCTGGCTCATCATCGAGACGATTTCAGAGCCAGAGGGGGAGTCTGTAATAAAGCAACGCCATCTAGCGATCATAAGCGAACTGAGAGTACCAGACGAGCTCTAACCCTAGAGCCTAATGCTGCTCGATTATGATTGTCGGAGTTTTCCTTGTTTTAATATTCTTCTCTTTTCATTTTCTGTGTAGCGTGTGTGATTTACCTGTGTTTTTTTTAATGTTAAATAAATATAGAAATAAGCTAGCCGTGTGTTAAATTATTCTTCACACATATGACATAACAGAAGTTTATGATTATTCTACTCGGTATATGTATGTAACATAACGCCGTAATAAGGGGTATTTATTTTTCAGGGAACAAACAAATTAAAACATCAAGAGAGTGGAAAGAAATTACTTCGTTCTGCAGACCATGAATAGAGATTTGCTTAAACAATTTCAAAGAGAATTGTCTTAGTAAATGATATTTCCAATGACAAGGTTTCTTGATGAATACGTGTATCCAGGACAGCAACTATTTCCATACTTCGTTCTCTAAAACTTGACTATGGACTTGTTTAAGCAGTTCTGAAGCGAAGCGTCTTAATGAATAATGTTTTCAATTTCTTGATATATCCATGATGATATCCAGGACAGAAACCAACTCCATAATTAATTCTCCTTTCCATGCATAGAAACTTGCTTAAGCAATTTCGAAGAGTTTTAATAAATGATATTTTCAATGACATGGTTTCTTGATGAATACGTGTATCCAGGACAGCAACTATTTCCATACTTCGTTCTCTAAGATTTGACTATGGACTTGTTTAAGCAATTCTGAAGCGAAGCGTCTTAATAAATAATGTTTTCAATTTCTTGATATATCCATGATGATATCCAGGACAGAAACCAACTCCATAATTAATTCTTTCCATGCATAGAAACTTGCTTAAGCAATTTCGAAGAGTTTTAATAAATGATATTTTCAATAACATGGCTTCTTGATAAATACGTGTATCCAGGACAGCAACTATTTCCATACTTCGTTCTCTAAGATTTGACTATGGACTTTTTTAAGCAGTTCTGAAGAGAAGCGTCTTAATAAATAATGTTTTCAATTTCTTGATATATCCATGATGATATTCAGGACAGAAACCAACTCCATAATTTATTCTCCTTTCCATGCATAGAGACTTGCTTAAGTAATTTCGATGAGACTAAAGTGTAAATTAATTAATCATAGTGTACTCTTCAACTATACTATAACAATTTATTCTAACGAACTATTCCAATGATGATACGCGAATTAGTGGTACACATCTCCGATTTTTAAAATCAAATGTTTTGTATTTATTCTAGCTTCAGAACAAAATATAAATGTCGCAGTTCTGCTGCATTTACTTGTGTCAGTGTGTCTCCTCTACGCAGTCCGTTATCTATGTCAATTCATCTCACAAAATAATAACTTTGTTAAAAAAATATTATGAAAATTTAGATGATGGCTATCCATTATGCGATATTTGTACAGTTTCTGAGAATACAATTCATATCGAATACGAATCGATATCTTTGGACAATCGATATCGATCACATCATACTCGTAACACACTTATGACGCTCTTAATTATGACAAACAATCATGTAATAAAAATATGTAATAAAAATTGGTTAAAATATTGCACAAAATTTATTTTAGCTCTATTTTTTTTTTTAATATTTTTGTTGTTTAATGTTTTGAATACTTAACAAAACTTGAATAATTTCCTTTGGATTCTTTTCATTCAATTATTTTTAAGAATTGACTCATGTTCAATATTTTTAAAATGCTTTTTTTCTTGCTAATATTTTCATTTACAAATTCGCTTTGATTAAAATATATAAGATAATGCAGTATGAAATCTCGCCTTAAGAGCTTATTTCTCATAAAAACACTGCGTTACAAAAATAAACGTAGAATATATGTTAAAATATATTGAAAACATTTTCTTATTATGTCGTAAAAAAGAACAAGGTTTTAAAATTGTTTTTTTTATACGTATAGTTAAAAATATTTGCTTAGGATTTAAATTACTCTGTATTAAAACTTATTTTAGTATTTGAAAAATAGATGGCAGCAGTATCGATATCAAACTTTCTTTTTTCAAGTATGTATATCAGTATCAAAAGAAAAAAATTCCCATCGTATTTCTCATATAGTGATTTTACTCTTGTATGATTATAACAAAGAACTGGTTTTTATTTCATTATTTTTCTAATTTTTTTCCAATCGTGGTTTTCTTTTTATTTTTCTTGTTGGTATGATGGTAACACTTGTAGGCGAGGCCTTCTCTTAGAATTAGTTTTCATTTCACAGTGTAAAGGAATTTATTTTACATGTCATTTATAAGAGACATTTTTTTTCACAGAATCGCTTTTAATATAACATAATTGAATTAACTTATTCGATATGAACACATTTTATTTAAATATAAAACTTGAAATATTTATATTTTAAAAATTTACTATTTTACAGATTCAGAGTGGAAATAAATTTTTTTGGCAGAATATATAATAAATATTATCAGCAAAATATGAAAATATATAGAAGATCTACAATTATCCATGCTCCGACTATCCGAACCGCATTCAGAATTTTAGAAAGATAAACTCAAGAGGGACAATAATTAATTAAAATAAACCCTTTTTTATTTTAAAGAAAAATCCAGTTAACCGATTATCTGAATGGGGTCCGGTTCCAGTGGGTTCGGATAAATGGATTTCTACGTTACTAAGATATTTTCTACCACGTCGCTCCTTTCCAAATTTTATTTTATTCGATATTTTCGAACTTCAATTATATAATTTTCTAAATTTCTATTGTAAATTTTTGAATTTTCTAATTTAATTTTAGCAAAAATCTGATAAATTACACAGAGTATTTAATTTTATTTTATTTTCTACTTAAACAGATAATGAAAATTTTCTATTCTAATCATCGCAAGGAACATCGCTTTCCTAGGAATTTTAAGGTTACTTTTCAATTTCCCACAGTTATAAAAGAAAAGGGATTGAGCATGGATTTTAAGTTGATAATAGAATACGGGAGATGATAAAAAGTTTTTTAAATATTAATGCGTGTTAGAACCGAAGGAATTTTTCTTAAATGAAGAATAATTATCGTCAGAGAGCAGATTTTAAGGATTCATTCACTCACCTAATCCATCCGTCCCTCTTTAGCCGTTCAAAATGATTCCCTGCATCTTGGAGAATTTCCATATTCAAGCCATTATATCTAGTAAATAATTTCGTGAAACAAAAGGGTACTTTTCCATTATAGGCAGGCTTTTGATTATCAGCATAATGGGAAAGAAAAAAAATCATAAATTATTGTCGAAAATATTCGATTTACATCATGTATTGTTTAAAATGGCACACTTTCAGAAAATGATATACAAGCATTTTATTAGTTTATATATAACACTAAACAATTATCACTTATTGATAAAACTTATTTGAAGTTCATTTCTTGTGGAAACTGTTCAGCAATGGCATCAATGATCGAGTACGTAAGTAAAATGTGTCTTTTTTTCAATGAAACAAAATTAAATTTTGCTGTATTTAGTTGCTTTATTGCCCTTAGTGACTTGTGCCCATACAGCTTCTTTTCACCGACAAAATGATGGCTAAATAATCTTTTCACCCCAACTATCTTTAGCTTTGCTTAGCATTTAGTTTGTTTACCATTTTTTAACATTTAAAGTCAATTTGATTTAGAATGTATTAAATTTAAAATAAAAGTTTGAACCAATGAAATCATGGCATCTACGTTAAATTATTTTCTCCTTGAAAAACTTGATTTTTCTTTCAGATCAAAAGAGGGGGTATAATGGAAAAATACCTAAAATTTTTCTCTTATTATTAAACATTTCCAAATTTGTCCAGTTTTAAGAGCAGCTTTGCGGTATCATACGCGAAAGGTAAAGAGCCTCAGCTATTTCCAAGTAAAACATTAACTTTTGCATGTTAAGAGAAAAAAGGAATAATGATTTATTAATAATATTTAAATGATTTATTATAAGATTTAAATAGTAACTTAATGTATAGAAATCTATTATGAATATGCAATTAATAATAATTTGTAAAGCTTTTTCGCATATAGTTTTTTCTTTTTATACAATGAAATTAAGGAAAGCTTACTTAGGAAAATACTTGAATTCTTTATGATATATTTATAACAAGATGTCTTAATTGAAATACACTCATGAATAATAACATGAATGATTTTTTTTAAGTTAAAAAATCATAAACATGATATTTATTTTCAAGATTTTATTTGCCAGTTCACAAATTATAAAGAAAATTAAGAGATGATATTCCACATTGTATGTTTTTAATAAAATGATAATGATAATAAAAAATAAAATTCTGAATAAAAAGTTACCAATAAATAGGATATCGAGAAAACAGGTTAAACATCAAAACATACGATATCGTTTGCAGATGGAAAAAAATGGGGAGAAATATGTGAAACGAAATCGTTCAAAAGCCAGAAATTTCAAATTTCTGACGTATCCATGAAGGGGGAAGGACAAAAACGCATAAAACACTTGTTACACCATCCCATCTATGTAGAGGCATTTGAAATGTCTAAGTTCTATTGGCTGGGATCAGTTTCAGAAAAGCTTGCCGATCATTTATTACACTTTTTACGATATTATTCATCCTTGTTTGGCAAGCAAACAGACGACTTTCCCGAGCGATAGATCGGCCTTCGAGGAAAAAAGTGTTAGACAAATGGTTTGTGTAATTGCAGCATTAGAGAGCTGGCAGCGTCCAATGGTGATGTCGTAGCCCATGAATATGTACGCCCATATGAGGGAGTCAAATTGTCGTTTTACCGTGCAAGTGGGACGCCGGAAAGTCGACTTCGCTGAGAGCAGTTGAATGCGTGATTCATTCTTCGAATGATGGAATTTCGATCATTAATATTCCGTCACTTAACAATATATCAACTAAATAACTTGTTTTATCTCTGTTATTTATAAATATGCGTAATATGAAATGTATCATAAGATAGGATTCTTGTAAATTAATTTTGAACGTAAAGAAACAACGGTGCAGTTTGTCACGTTGGCTTGAAAACTAAGTCAAATATGACAAGCCTTTACTCTCTTGAGATGATTCTATTAAAAGGATTGTCTTAAGGGGATGATTGTTATCATTATTTGTGTCCGAAGATGGAATCGTACTCAAAATCTGTGAAACTGACAAACAAAGCATCAATTCATCAGTACCAAATCGGCAACTGTTTCACAACATTTATTACTAGATCAATTTACAGTACACAATACTATATATATACACACACATAAACTCACATACAAACATACATATAAGATACAACATGAAGAACAATAAATCAGTTAAGATAGATATTTATCTGAAGATATAAGACAAAGACAAAATTTTAAAATTACAGACGAGAATAAAACAATATACAAAACGAAGAATAGGAGAAAAGCATTGGGACCACGTCTTCATCAGGAGGGAGATGGTCAACTACGCAAATTAAACACTCTTTTCTGTTATGAACGAAGGACATACATCTAAAGATTTTCGAATTATTTCCCCAGAGAATGTTTGTAGTAAAAGAAAATAGCATAAATACATTTATATAAAAAATTAAAGTAAAGAATTATATCAAAGCAAAGTAAACAAATCCATAGTAGAAGGAACTAAAGATATACTTTAAAAATATCAATACCAGCAAATCAGAACCTATTTAAAAATGGGATAAAGATACAGTTGTTAGAAGTAATTCGAAAAATATGAGTTAAATTATAATAGTTTACTACATGGTTTCTTAACTAATTTAAGGTTTTGAATTTAAATCATAATTTTTAAACTACTTCTAGCAACTATATTTTTTTCTCAATTTTAAAATTACTTTTGGCAACTACATATGTATCCCGATTTTTAAATATGTTTTGATTTACTGGTATTTATATTTTTAAAGTATGTCTTTAGTTCCATCTACTATGGGTTTGTTTACTTCACTTTGATATACTTTTTTACTTTAACTTTTTGATATAAATGTATTTATGCTACTTTCTTTTAATATAAACATTCTTTGGGGGAATTGCTGGAAGATCTTTAGACATATGTCCTTCGTGCATGTCAGAAAAGTATTTAATTTGCATAGCTGACCATCTCCCTCCTGATGGAAACGTGGTCTCTATGATTTCTTCCTATTCTACTTATTGTATATTGTTTTATTATTGTCTGTGATTTTAAAATTTTATCTTATATCTTTATATAAATATCTATCTAAACATCCTTATTTTTCTTATGTGTGTATATGTATATATGTATGTATTTTATGTATGTCTGTATGTGTGTATATGTATATATGTATGTATTTTATGTATGTCTGTATGTGTGTATATGTATATATGTATGTATTTTATGTATGTCTGTATGTGTGTATATGTATATACGTATGTGTGTATACATATATTTATATGTGTGTGTGTTTGTATGTATATATGTATAACAACAATTATTTGATGATCCTTGAGAAATGTTGATTTTTATTTTAATGACATACTGGACTTTTCTGAATAATGACGTTTTTGAAAAATTATTAATATAATTACCAAAACATATTTCATAGCAATATTGAATTCATTATTATTACCAGTTGTTATTATTACCAGTTTATTATTATTACCATGGCAGCATCATGTGTGTTTATAGATTTTATTGTTAATATTCTAGAGTGTATAAAATGTGTCAAACTAATATATTTTATTCGCCATATTTAATTCATTATCATCAAAAGATAATGTTTACATTTTATGAGAGATATTTTTGGGCAACCAATTTATTTAATAAAAATAATTTTCAATTTAAATCATAAGCTCCTCAATTAATTTTTTATTTTGATGTGTATTTAAGCTATTGTTAATTTATTTAAGACATGTTAATTTACTTATTTTTACGTTTATTTAAGAAAACGCTGGCTAAATGGGTTTAGCTTTCATTTGAGGATAAAAAAATGCTCCAGGAAAAAAATTAAATGCTTTGAAATCTGATACGAGACACAAATGATCGTTAAAATGAGACATTTCATTGATTTAGGGTTGAAGACCAACTTCTATACTTATATTGATTCATCGAGACATAATTAACGCACTGTTTGCAGTAAAGCTTCTACTTATATGCTAATAATAGCTATCTAATTGCAACAGTGTGTTAAATTGCATTGCTAATTTTCAATAAAACTAAATATTTCCCCTGCGGATTTACGTGAAATCAGTGAAATCATTTGATTAGATTTTACTTACCAGACAAATGTTAATTTCAACTATTGTGTAAACAATTATCTAATAATAACGAAATTTAATTCCTTCCTCATAATGTGTGTGTGTGTCTGTTCTTTATCTTAATTTATACATTTAATACAAATAATAAAATGATTTCATTTTTGTGTTATTGGAAAATCTATGTCATCAAAGGATGCAAAACTGGGAGTAACTGGAAAAATAAAAATAAGATTCAACAACAAGTACCATTTGTAACTCGGGATACTAATCAAACTCATCTAGATTTTTAAATTGGGTTATTAATAAAAGCTGACTGATTTGGAAGATTAAGTTGAGACTCAACAGTGGTTGTAGTTAATGAAAGCCACAAGAGATCCTAATTAAATTCACTTATATCATTACAGTTGGTAAATAAAAAATCTGGGAAATTGGGTAACTGGAAAAATAGATTTGAGAATTAACAATGCTCAGAGTCTGAAAACACCATGAGATCAAATTTATTTACAATGCTCGGTGTAAATAATCTGAGGGAGTCATTTATTTTCGCAAATAGCAAATATTCTCAAACAGCACCTGGTGACATTATTTAAAGCATTAATTTCAAATAATTTATATAAAGTATTTAAGGTAAAAGTTTACAGTTGGATATTTCTTAACTATTTGGTCATTTTTTTATGCCAAGATAGATACCAAGATGTGACCAACAATGGCCGCTATGCAAAAGTTATACAGCAATAGAATTCTAAGGTTAACGTAAATAAAATTTATCGTAAAAATGTATCGGTAAACCCAGTGGTTCTCGATTCTACACCGAACCCGTTTTGAAATCCTTTTCCTAATACAATTTTTTAAAATAGGTTAAAATATAATTTACAATAAATAAAATAAGCATGTTGAAGTGAATAAATGAGTATATGTAAATTCGTCTTTTTGCCCCTTATTCTCGAACTAATATTTCTGGAAAGTGGTATAAATAAATGTTTTGCTTTACAAAATGATCAGGAAATATTATCATTATAGAATTATGAACCGTAGGTTTTGAAAAAATTATTAATAGCAGAAAAAGCTTATCAAATTTAATGATTATTCTCATATTTTAAATTGTAATTAAAAGTAAAATTTTTCTTGCAGAATCAAAGAAACAAAGATAGTAATATTTGCGAATAAAATTAGAAAACAGTGGAAACAGGAAAACAAATACGCTCATAGAAAGTTGCTTAAGAAATTATATTCATAATAAATAATGAATATTCTGTTGATTATTATTGTATCAATTTCATGAGATATTTTTCTAATGTGTACAGCTATTATGACCAAAATAAATTTTAGATTTAACAATAAATTCCAAAAACTTAAATATTACTAAACCGCAAAAATAAAATATTTAAAATGAAATCATTTTATAGAATTACGTACACACACACACACACACACACACACACATATATATATATATATATATATATATATATATATATATATATATATATATATATATATATATATATATATATATATATATATATATAATAATTTTGTAGTCTTTAACATAAAATAATATTATTATAACTTTACATTATCAATGAAATGAATATTTTTCTTCAATTCTTACTAATTTTAATTTAAAGTATTTTAATCCACTACTTAATATAAAAATTACTGCTTAAAAAATACAAGATAATTTGTTACAAGTAATAAATTTATATAGATATTCACTAAATTAAATATAATTTTCCAAAGTGAAAATCAGGATTTCAATTTAATTCATTAATAGTCAGCTTATATTTTGTCCTTACTTTTATATATATTATATATACAAAGATAGGATAAGGGTTACCAGAAATTGAATTTTATCGCCAATATGTATCGCCAAACCAAGGGGTACCCGATTCTACACTGAACCCCAATTATTAATTTAGAATTCTATTAATGAATGGAATTTAAAAAAAATTTAAATCATTCTTGCTGATATAAACTATTCTTAAAGTGCATGTTTTGCCCTTTTTCATTTTTTTTTTTTTTCTGTTCTATTGTCCTTGCATTCATGGCTTGCATTAATGGAAAACGGCTTCGTAAGCCGATACTTTGCTTCTTATATCAGAAATCTCTTTATTAAAAAATGATCTTTGATCCTATTTTAAGACATTTGAAGGTGAACTTCGTCTTGTTTGCTGCCGCTCGAAGAATGATTTGAAGACAGCAGCAAATTTCCCGACAAGTCGTATTTACAACAACTCCTCAATATGATATATGAAGTGGATGACATGTTATCTGATGTCATGGATATTCTATACCAATAAGAATCGAACGAAAGACGCATCCTACATACTTCTGTTCGCATAACCGATGGCAAAGCGACCTTGACTTGTCTAAGTGTCATAAGTAACAATAACAACACAGCATGCTAATGCAACAACAATTCTGCAGATTTCATGCATGAATCAAATATCGGAATAATGAATAAACAGATTTCAAACTATGTTCTGTAAATTTTAACTTAGTTCAATACATCATATTGTTAGTGAAAAAAAATAATAGAGGAAAACAATATACGCAATCTATTTTCTGTAATCTAACTTGTAATATTAAATAAAATTGATGAACTTCTTGGAAAGAAACCAAAATTGATAATTGAATGCTCAGTTTCAAGCCTGAAAATACAACAAATGCTCACCAATAACGTACAAAATTTAAGAAGCAGCATTTATAATGCCTGTTACACGAAAACTTGCATCTTTAAATTCTGTAATCACAAAATATTTATGTAGTTAGAAATTCTTTAAATAAAATTAAAAAATATGTTTTTCTAAATAAACTTTTATGAATGCGTTTGATTTATAAGATAATGAATTACATTGAAAAAAAACAAGAAGATTATATTATTGATACGTAAAACAAAAGCTGACATTGTAAACAAAAGTTCACATGCCGATGTTACACAAGTACAAGAAATTCCGCACAAGAAACCATACAACTGCGAGGGTCCTAATTCGAGAATAAGGGCTGCATAATGAAAGTCTCTTTCGAACGATTAGAAACAAAAATCCACGTGCTAATCTAATTTCATTTATCACGATTCCTGACAGAATCTGTTTCAAAAGATTTAGTGATTTCTTAATCCAGCTCCTCTTAGCTTCACGAAAGCAGTAATTTCACAGGGAAGGCATTGCAACTACTACCTATTTTACAGCAGTAAGCACGACGTATCTTCGGTAAGTGAATGCATTCCATGGTGAGAAGGACGCCTTAACTAATTATACATAAACAGTCTCCTTATTTGAAATACTTGTGTATTTCAATTTGAAATACTTGTGTATTTCAAATAAGGAGATTGTAAAGGTTGGATTGGGAAAGGAAACAAAAAATACTTAAAAGTGAGTATAAATAAAATCATCACTATAACTTTCCTTCTCCAAAAGGGTTATGAATATTTAAAAATAAATGGGTTGAAATATATATTTTCAATTTAATTTTTACTAAGATTCTGTTATTGTTACTTTCAAACATGGACTAAATGTAAGAGACTTATAGTTGAATGCGTGTCTGCCTAGATTCCAAACCACTGCAAAAATACTCTACGGTGTTCTGTGACGAATTACAGAACTGACGCCCTCAACAACAAACGCACAGCTGTCACTGAGGCTTTGTTTCAGAAATAATTGAAAATTAAATATAAAACAGAGAACACATTATTTACTAAACTTATATTCTAAATAGGCAACTATTAATTTAAATAGTTCAGAATTTCCTTAAGAAATCGTACCATTCATATTACTTTTCAATATGAGAAATGTCAATCTAAATAATGAGTAATATTATCAATTTTTAAATCAAAACAATTATATACATAACATTTTAAAATGTAGAAATTAGATAAACGGGAATTTTTAATGGGAAGCAAAAATTCATAGAAATAAATATCAGTACATTTTATAAATCAATTGCCAATGAAGAAATGAGTTGTACATTTCATTAAAGGAAATCTTTTTTTAAATACGCTTATGTGTGTCTAAAGTAAATTCTTTTACTATATATATAGGTATTTAGCTTAATTTTATAGGTAAATATTTTCAAACTTCTCATGTGTTCTTTCGAAATACTGAAATTGAATATCAATATAAAATTTAAACTGTCAAATTAAAGCAACATATTCTAGTTATATTTTGTACAGATGGGGTATATAAATAGTTAGAATATAAATAAAATCAAATGTATACATTCAAATACTTTTAATATTTAATTGTTATGGTCAAATGTTCTTTTAAAAATAAAATATTTTTAAATGCTCACAACTAGTCGGTGTGCAGAAGAAAAATTTTTTGTTGACGTATATATATTATATGTATATGAACATTAAGAATTTTTAAGAACACTCTTTCAGAGTTTTTCTTCTGATTTCAAATAGAAGCATTTGCATTGCTAACCCCAAAAAAATTCCCAATAATAAAGAATTCCAAAAATGCTTAGAAAATTTGTCACATAAATTTTATTACAATCAAAATTCTTCAGAACCGCATAAGTATTTAGAAAAGGGTATCAACTACAACTTTGACTTCGAATGACATTTGACAGTAGCTTTCTGGATTCTGCAAACGATTCCGATGCAATTATGTTTATCGTCTTGCAGCAAGTAAAAATCAAAAAACGGAGGGTCCTCTTATGAAAATTTCTCAGAAAATGTCGGGGCTGACGTGTTTTTATCGTTCCGTGGGGCCACCTGTACATGGCACCCTCTTCGTATGCAGAGGTCAGCGCCTAAAATTGAGCTCTGAGCAACGAAGCATGTCGCGTATAGCGCCCGTAATGGGCACGTTATATTCTTGCATGACTGAAAGCAAAATATGCGACTGATTGTACGGGTGTCTTGCAAGGGTAAAACCGGCGTTAAAGAGAAACGTGTCCCTGAACTTTCAAAACGACGAAGAAAAATAACTTTTTTTTATTTAATAATCAAGAAATATTGTTTTGTTCGGAATTTCGTGATTGATAAGCAAGCGATCGCACGATTTTTCGATATTACCATGGGTGACAAATTTGACTCCGCCAATATTGTGGTTAAACCACGATTTGTTACTGATATAGGGATATTTTTTTTTCATTTTCGTTTACTTTACAAGAATTAAAATATCAAAAAATAAATACGTTAATTTAATTAAGCACATATGAAGGCGCTTATCCAACTAAGAAATGGGCTAATTTCTCTAAATATTTAAGAATGAATGACTATTTTATATGTATTATAAGCATTAATTTTTGTAGAGTTAGCGATTATATGAAATTACTTTAAAAGCACATTGATATTTGCCTATAAATTAACAACTGTTTCTAATAATGTTCAATTTGAATGTTGACTCTATTTTTAAATATATCAATTATAATATCAAATTAATTAAAAAATAATGTTACATAAATTAACAACTGCAGTTCATTTTAACTCAATTAAGAAATTTCTCTAAAATACTTTGATGTTTTTATTATTTTGTATTCTATTGAAAAAAAGGATTTCACTTTTTATAAATTGTCATTTAATCTATTTATACAGTTTTTTTTCTTTAAACATTTGGGTGATTTTTTTAATGCCTGTGAAAAACACTTTGCAATGAATTTAAAACATTTTCATACTAAATTCAGCAAGAACCAATATAAGTTTAAAGATTTTTTCTTATTTTGACAACATAAATATAAGTAAAATTATTTTCATTATACTCTGTTGAAATTCTTTTCATTGAGTATGATTTCTACCTTGCTTAAGAATTGATTCTTTCTTTAACATTTATAGCTTAATATCTAATATAAATGTATGTTGTATTTAATTTCTTTTTCCGTTTTAACATGGTTGCACTATGTTACTTTTTCATTCATAAAACGCGTAAAACTTTTAATTTTTTTTTTCTTGTTTACAAATCATTTTGAAACCTTCTTCATTTCTTAAGCCAAATTCTTTTCCTTATTCTACATTTCTTAATCCAAGAAAGGGTTAAACGTAATCATTTTCATTAATAGAATTTCTGTGTTTAGATACAGTTTACATACAGTCTAATTTATAGATTGATATGGGATAAAAAAAAATATTTTCTTTTCATTTACATATTGTAGTTGTAACATTGTTTAACATTTAAAAAGGGAAAAAAATAAATCCAATATTTTAATACATTCATTAAATCTTAATAAATTATTTTCACCATATATTTTCTCAATCCAAAATTGTTTTCATAATCATAATTTTAATCTAAAAGGGAGTATGCAGTGTAAAACCTTTGTATTAATTGTAATTTTTTTTCTGCTTAGAAATTGCTTTATTGTTTGATAAATAAAAATGATTCGCTGCATTACATTTCTTTGGCTTTTGATAATCGTTGTTGTGTGCTTCTTTTTCATCTGGAAACCTAAAACAAAGTAGAGTTTTTTACATTTAAAATTTACGATCTATTTGCATCATTTTCCTTTATTTCTTACTACATGTTCTATTTAATTTCATTAAATATGATTGTTTATTTAGTTAATACTTTATTTACAGTTTAATTAATAAATATTAATTTAACGGAATACATAACTATACATAAGAGAAATACGGGAGCTGACATTTTATAGAATTTATTATTTACCCATTTTTAACATATTTTATTAATGCTCATTATCATATTTCATTTCTTTATAGTAAATACTAAAAAAATTAAGGGATAAAACTAATCTTTAAATCAATAAATAACTTTTTGTGAGAAATTTGAAGGAATTTATCTGAGGTGGTCCTTTAATAATCATCCAATAACTCCTCAACTTCACAGAGTGAACTAAAATCACAACCAGCAAAACCAAATTATTTATTAATTAATTCTCTTAGAAAAGAATGTTTCTTTGCAGGAAATGATTAATTGAAGATTAGCAGGAAATCATTAATAGTTTAGAAATGGTTATTGAAGAGCTCAAACATTGCTGGTTTCTTGGGATTTTTTTTAATTTCTTGGCTAATTAATTCCTGTTTCCTCTCATTGGTCAGTGTGTGTGTGTGATGTAAGAATGAAAACAACTGTTTTTAATTTCTCACATACAGCAGAATTGATAACTTTTATTTATTTATTTATTTATTTATTTTGACAAAATCACTTATTTCGTAAAGCATCAATAAATTTAACTATATTTTCTATAGTTTGTATTTATTACCAAATTTTCATACTATATGAAAAAAGGTCTTGTAGTTGTTAAAAATTGTTTTCTTTTTTTTTATTTTGCTTGTCTTATTTTCATTTTGTTACTAAATTATTTTATCAGAAACTCAGTTTTTAAACACTGCAAAAATTCAGCTGCGATTTATTGTATGCGCCAAATCTGATTTTATTCAATACGTTTTAAATTTTAACGTAAAATTGTGAGTAAAAGAAGAATTTTACAAAAATATATCAAAATTTTTAATCTACTCATTTGTTTATTCTTTTGTTCACAAAATTATTCGTCCTCATGAAATTGCTTGAAACTTCATGGATTAACTTTTCATATTAATTCAACATGTTTAATTATTTATCCAAAGTTACTGCGATGCATAAAACTTAAGAACAATTTTAAGCACATATAGAGATAAATAAAAGACTAGGCTCTTCTGATTTAAATTGCTTCCTCCTCACCAAAAGTAATTAATAATATCCAAAACAACTTTCTAATAGTTTTTAACTGAATTATAAATTTTCTAGAAATGCAATAAAACATTGTTGATAAAAAGTTATGCTTGTACAAAATGTGGTAAAACCTTTTTTTTTTTTTTTTTAATGTCAAAAACCACTTCCTTTGTGTGTGGCATTGTTGATGACTCGACCACAATAGCTAGGCTTAGAAATCACGTAAAGAAAACTCTCATTATACTGACTGTAATTATTTATTGTATTAGTTGCTCAAAAACCAGTGTCGTTTCTTAAGTCCATTTTTAAATATTTTCTTATTTTAATGCTATATATATATTAATTTTTTAATCATTAAAATTATTTTACTTTTACTGAGCCAGACAACTATTTTTTTTATGATTTCTGATTATTTTAACATTATATGGTAATTTCCAAAGCACTTCAACAATTTTTTTTCATTCTCCAGACTTAACAGAATTGGATTGCAAATGATTCATTAAATGTAAGAGCAAATAGATTTATCAACATCATTTGTTGTCGAATTGTGTTGTCAACATAAGCAAGGGAAAAAGAAGAGATTAAAAAACATAAAGGGAATTTCCATATAAATATATGTATTCTTATCATAAAGGAAATGAGTTTACAGGTAGACAATATTTTACAGAATTATTTTATATCTCTTTAATAAATTATTAGATTGCAATAAAATAACAACAAAACGTCAAACTACAAATATCCAGTTTATCAACACATTTAAATAATCTCGCTATGAATGAAATAGATTTGCACTAGATTAAGAAAAAACTCACATTGTATTCCCATCAGTGAATTCTTCAATTTTTACTAACACATCAGTGGAAAAATTATTTTGACTATTATCTTTTAAGGAAAATTCGTGTTTCAATTATTCTATTTAAATGCATAACAAGCTAATTAAAATTATGAAAATTGCTTTGAATTCAAAATAAAAAGTTTTAATATAAATTAATTTAAACTCAAATTATATTAAATGAAAAGAATTATTTGGATTCAACCGTCTGCTTTGAGTAATAATATGTTACAATTTTTCAAACTATTATCCACTGATATGTCTGAAAATTCAGGAAATAATAATAAAATATAATTGGGATTTATACTGGAAATAAAGTTTTACTTTTTTCTTGTTTACTTGATTCATTGTAAGAAATTAGTATTGTTGTTCTAAGAAGTCCTTTTACAAACAGATCAAAGAAACAACAAGTTTTACAAATTTAATAATAGGTCGATTAATAATAAATTATGTTTTGTTGTAAAGATTCCTCGCTTATCATAGCCTAGATTAAGAAAAATTGTTCATTGTAGAAAGTCCCAATATGTACCGAATTTTCTTAAAAAATGGCAATGAATGTAGACTTTCAAGCATGCTACAACAGATAGATGATTAAAAGTTTTGTATAGTTTTCTCCTTTGTGATACATTCGAATAGGGTCCATAATCTATAAAGATTATCCTAGAATTAAAATTTGAGTAGATATTGAAAGAAAGTTTACAGGCTGTTAGGAAATCAACGCAGCGTGTCAACAATACAAACTATAATGAAATTTTATACGAATTATATAAAAGTATGCATATACAATATGTATCAAGCCACATTTTCATATTTTTAAGAATATTTCTTATAATAAAAAAATGAAAGGTGTTTAAACTTTATTTTTTTCTCATAAATCAGAAAATATAAAAATAAATCAAAAATCTTTTTAGAAAATACTTTTGCCCATTTTTCCACTAATGAATGGAAAGTAACTAAATATAATATATGAAATACAATACTTATAAAAAATTAAAAAAAATAGTTTTCAAATAATTGGGTAACGAAATTTCAAGTAAATATTTCAAAAACAAATAATTACTGGATAAAACAATTCCCTGCTTAATGTATTTGCAATTTGCATGCGATTCAATAAAAAGTATATAATATTAAAATTTTTTTAGTTTATTACAGTTGGATTACAAAATGGACGGAAATTTATACGCTACATTTAAAGTTCTCGAATTATTTTTTATGATTTTCCCTTAAATTTTAATGAACCAGCACGGTTGCTGTTCAAAGAATAGTTTCATATGAAAGAAGTCTTAAATGATTCTCAGTAAATATATGTGTACTGAGAATGAAACAAAAAGTAACTATACACATTTGTGAAAAAAAATCATTGTAACAGGTAAAATTATAAGACGTCTTAATGGTACTGATCTTTTTAGTAAAATTCATAAAATGAATGCGTGTTTCACAAAAAACATACAACTGAACTGCAAGAATAATAAAGGAAATTCAATTTATTATCAAACACAGATACATTGGGCAGCTGCCATGTTGAATTCCGAAGAAACCCTGACTTTATGTATAATTTATAAAATCGGCGAAAATCTTCTCCTAATCACTTTTCTTGTGGTAAAAATTGACAGTGACGAGACAAACCATATATTCAGGGTTAAACCACAAGAAAAATTGGGCTGTTGCAAAACCCAGTCTCTTAACAGTGACTGCAAGTCTAAATGAAGTTCTTTATACAAAATTAATATATTTTCTCAGTATTTGAAGTGGTTGGAGGACTCCGGAGAATGCCTTGTTTCATGATTTTAGTTTAGTAAAGCTGGACACAGATTCAGTCATGCACAGAAAATATGGTACTCTGGTGTGGAATGATTTCGTTAATGTGTCTCGGGGTGATACCTAATACTAATGAAAATCTAAGAGGATTTCAAACATTTCAACAATTTGATTTGTTCACTAGATAAGGGGGAAATTAAGGACAACAAAATAGATGCCAGAATCATTTTTGTCACGTGACTATGATTTAAAATTATGTTGCTTTTATTTTTGATCAACCTACACTAAATTTGTTGTAAAGCATTTAAGTGTTAAATTTCATACGGGAAGATATTTTCATAAAGAGTGGTCCATATTAACGTGTCACCAACAAGGAAACTCAATAAACTACCGAACACCCACCTTAACAAACATGCATGTCCAAAACAGATGCACAATATCCATCACTGATTGTTCAATAATGTCTGGTATTGAACCCGAAAATCTTTCGCTGAATCTTTCAACTATCCTATTACTAAGTCTGAATAAGATACAAAATTATAACTGTATAAGATACAAATACTGTTGATCATATTTAGCGAACATTATCGGCAGAATTAGAAAGCTTAAATGCTGTTGCAATAAATTGAAAAATAATAAATAAGAAACTGAAAACTGAGATATGGACATTAGTACTTTTATCATCATATTTACATCCTATTTTCGTTACATTATAATCATTATCAAAATTAGTTTAATCATTCCCATTCCAAGCCTTCGGTCCCTATATTCCCAAATTCTGCGTACTTATTGAAGAAAAAACCTTTCGAAATGCCGCCGCCTAATAACTCCGAGATGAACAAACAAGCAGAAGAAGTCAACAATCGTCACGATTCAGCTCCCTCTGAGCCACCAGATAGGGATCGCGACATCGTCTCTCGGACCGGTCCTCATCCCACTCTTTTCATCTCTACCATTTTTTTCTTTAGGATCGCGTGATCGACTACGACCTCTGACCTCCAGCGAACACAATCAGTTCCACCATCGCGCTGCCCCTGTGTCAGGGCTTCCCGGCAGCGATTTAACGGTTTGTCTTCTTTGTTGTTGTCGTTGATGAAATAAGTTTTTGAGAAAACTTAGATTGCGATTTTTATTATTTAAAAGAAAAGAAATGCAGTTTTCAGGAAAAATAAATAAATGAGAAATTTATAAGACTAATTTCATTCATTTTTGAAATAATAGTAGACCTTATAAAGTTAATAACCAGTGTGTGTATTTTTAAACTACCCAAGGAAAATATTTAACTTATAATATAAGACTTATTATCAGATACAACTTATATATGAGATACAACTCTTGTCAAAACAATAGTAGTTTTCTTTAATTCTCATGCATTATATGAGAATTAAAATAAACTAGTATTTTTTGTGAATTGAATAAACAAAAAAAAAAACTGATAATTAAACATTAAGGAAAATATTTGTCACTATATCTGCCACCATATGAGAACCAAAGTGAACTGTTTGAAAATAATATGAATTTAAATATTGGCGAATCGGGCACAGGTGACGCATTATCCAAGATACCTAATTCTGAGAATGGATTTTTTTTGTTGGATTTTCTTATGCATTTGTCAACCTGGTTTTTATAACATCATTGATATGGAGACCTATAAGAATTATGCAGAATATTCTATTTCGGCAACCCTAGTATTTACATCTTCATGTACGTCACAATACGTCATCTTGGCAATATTTCCTCATCGCTAAAAATAATTTGGCCTTTTGGATTATACGGCATCTTTGCCACGAACCGATGTCTTATCTAACAAATATCCCTCCATATTCAAGGAAACCAACCACGTCGTAAATGTCAACTGTAATTAAACTACGAGGTTGACATCCCTATTAGTATCTGTTTCTCACCAACCTGAAAACAGTAGACTCTACGGAATTTTTACTGAACATAGGTTTTCTCAGATGGTCTGCGATTGGGTCAAGTATCGAACCCGCTACTTTTTATATACGAGCGATAGTTTTTTTTCCATTAGGCTGTTGTGGCCCAGTTTTACACTGGAAGTTTCGTATTTCCATTATTTTTGTAAAATTATTGAAAGCAAATTTTCTTAAATGGGTTAAAAGTTCTTTTAAGGAGACAGTATTTTCATTACAATAAATATCACCTCTTTATTTTTTTATGAGACTCAAAAATACCCCTAAGTAATATTGTTGCTAAACCCTTATCTAATTATATGTTCGCATTGGATAAAATATGACGTCAGATTATCCATTTTACCCGATTATGCATTTTAATATTGTTGGAATCTAAAATATTGACGTCTAATTAATTGTTATATTTTGAACAATTAAAAATGACATTATAATTACGCAGAAATATATTCTATTTTAAGAACATGTAATATATTTTAATACTGGAGTATTTAATTTTCTTTCAGCAACCTATAACAATTAAGCCCCTAAAAATAGCTAATAAGTCTAGAATTTAGTTTATTTTTTAAAATATAGAAACACACTTTTATTTACATTTCGAGTTAACAAAAATCAAGACACGTTTTCATGCCATGAATTATAAACGTTTAAAAACAAATTTTAAGGATATATAAAAAGCATCATATAAATAAATCTGGTAAAGTAATTTTGAAAAATTGTATTTTATGCATTTAAAATTTGCAAACTTTACAAGCGTATTCAAAATTATGTTTCCAAATATTTGTGATTTTTCAGAAAACAAAATGCTTTTTTCCGCATCAGATTAAATTCCTGAAAAACTCTATTTCACAATATTTAACATAGATATTTTAGTAACTTTTAAGAATAACATCACAAAAAATATAATATAAATTTAACATTTTAGTTTTAAAAAATGATGTCTGTGCTTAAATAAATAACATGAACAAAATAATTTTCGAAGAATGTGGAACCATATTAAATAAAGTGAACTAATATTACCAGGTGTATGCATATTGAATGAGACGATTGCTAACACAAGTCACCACGCATATATGCAAACATTGCGCTAAACTATGACACATGATTTTTTTTATACTTTGACCTGTGAGATACTCACGTTTAGTTTACATTTGGACAAGTTTCATCTTGCATTGTTTGTTTTTTTTTGTGCTGAAAAAGTTGAATTTTATGCCTTCCGACCATGATTTGCGGACAAAATTAATTTTTTGTTACAATCTGAAGAAAAATGCTGCCGTAATCACATCAAATGTCTTGTAGAAGCATATGGTGTCAATTCTCTGAGCCATGCGCAGTGCTACATGTGGTTTGAGAAGTTTCAAAATGGTGATTTTGATGTGAGAAATGAGGAGCGTGGCAGACCATAGAAAAAAAATTTGAAGATGCTGAGTTTCAAGCATTACTCAATGGATATGATGGCCAAACGCAAGAACAGATTTCAGAACAATTGAATGTTAACCAGAGCACTGTTCCCCGTTGTCTCAAAGCAATCGGCAAGATAATAAAGGTCTGTAGATGGGTTCCACAAGAGCTAATGGACCTTCAACAGGAAAACCGAAAAATAGTGTGCGAAATGTACCTTGCCCGTTACAAACGCAAATCATATCTCCATTGTGTTGTGACTGGCGATGAAAATTCGATTTATTTTGAAAATCCCAAGCGTAATCGATCATATGTTGACCCCTGACAGCCATCCAAATCGACTGCAAGATCAAATCGCTCTGCCCGCAAGACATTGCTGTGTAATTTCTGGGATCAGTTGGGACCAATCTATTATGAGCTTCTCAAGCCAAGAGAAGCATTTAATACTGATAGCTACAAGCAACAATTACTTGATTTGAACGATACAATACTCGAAAACGTGAGCAATACAAGAAACGGCCCGCACAAAGTGATTTTCCTTGATGACAACGCAACAAACCAACCAAGGACATCGTTAAGGCGCTCGGCTGGTAGCTTTTAACACATGCGGCTAATTAGACTTGGATGCTTCCAAACAGTATTTATTTGCATCATTGGGACACGCATTGGCTGACCAGCGCTTCATTTCTTACAAAATCGTCAAATCTTGGCTTGATGGCCGGCTGGCCTCAAAAGACTGATCATATTTTTGACATGGTATACACAAATTGCCCGAAAGATGGGGAAAATTTGTAGCTAGCGATGGATATTATTTCAAATACAGAAATATTAACAGTTTTCGCACAAATTTATTGTGTTTTTTTAAATCAATTGTCTCATTTCATTTGCATACACCTGGTAAAATACATCTCCCGTAATAGATAAAAAAAATTGACAAAATCGATTATTTTATAAATTATTAAAATAAATAGCCGGAAAGTATAATTAAAATTATTGTTAAAATAAAATAAAAATTGAAATAACATGTAAAACGCTTGCTTTTAATAAGAAATTTAAAATTATAGATAAAAATGTTATAATTAATAAATAGAATTCAAAAAAAAATATTAATTTTCTCAAAAACTTCGATGAAGTAAAAAAGCCATGAACAGCAGTTCTGCAATTCCTTAAACAAAAATAAAATTTTTCCTTACTCTAATTGAATGTAAAAAATTAAGTTACTAATTAAATGTGTCGTTCATTATTTACTATAATTAGACACAGAAAAACATTTTTTTTTAAATTTTATGTATTTATATTCAGTGTTACATCTGCACAATATATTACAGGTGACTCTTATTTTACTTCTAAGAACACATCTGGGGACAAAGTAATTCAAAAGATTGAGAAAAAGAAAATTACAAAGTAATGAGAAAAAGAAGAAAGAAAATTATTTCAAAAGATAATTAAGTAAAATAAGAAATCTCAAATGTAGAAAAAAATGTAGCCAGTCAAAATTACTTACAATGTGTTTAGATGCTTTTCAACAATTACATCTTTTTTTCTATAATGCAATTTATATGTAGTTGATAGTAAAAAAAATCACGGAAGTCATAATAAAAATTATTAACCTTCTTGGGGAAATTGAATAAATGCATCACTTATATTTTACTTTACCACAAATTGTATGGCATCCGCTAAATTAGAATTCTCGCCAATTTAGAAATAAACTAAAAGAGTTGTTAAGAAAGAAAAAAATTATTAGAACACATGAAAAAGAAGCTCACTATTCCCAATTTCAAAGAGTCCCAATTTTCGGATGTTTCCATTGACTTCTTTCTGTTAATTTCACCTGATTAGATTAGAACTGATTGAAGAAACGAAAATTCCGTCCTAAAAGTGGGATCTTCGATCACGACTTCCTCTCAATCCACCGAAACGTTGTAAACGACTGGCAAAAAAGAAAAAAAAAAAAAAAAAGAACTTAAATTACATTACAAAAATCGGGTGGTAGAAACGTGATTGCAGACGAACCCACCATTTCCATAACAACAAAAAACGTTCGAAAAATAAAAAAACAAAAGCCAACTCACTCCCGAGAACCCATTATTAAATGCACCAACTCTCAGCAATTAGCGTCGAAAAGAGCTTATCTAATCGCCCCTGCCTTCGCCCGGAATATGGAATAAAAAGAAACAAAAGAAGGACCAACACGTCAATTAGCGCGTAATTAAATTTGCAATTGTCCGTCTGAAGGTATCATTCTGCTACGAGACCATGAACTTCTGCTAAATGGATGTGATAGTGTGGTTCCGTTTTTGGATTCACAGCCAAATGGTCATTCTGCTTCCTGCGTAAACTTCCGCGGAAGGTAAGGAGAAATGGGATAATTTACTGAAATATATTATTCATTATTTTGAATGCTTTTGGATGTAAGATTAAAAACGAAATTTTACATACAGGAAATAAAATAATGCATTTTATACCAGGAATCAATTAAATAATTATCATTAATCATTTTGCAGTTTCGTGAAAAATCTTCAAAAATATTCATAAAAGAATAACACATATCCTAGAAATACAATACAATTGTCAACCATTTACGGGAAATCGTATTCGAATGATTAAATTTATTGTTTTTGGCAACTCTTAGTGCAGATTTGTTAACCAAAGGCTGTTGTTTTTAATATCCACCTCATAAACAGCCACCTTTAGGGAGGACTTTTCATAGATAGTGGACCTTTTCCAAGTATCACAAGTAAGGAAGTCCGGTATATCCTCAAGCACGCACACGACAGACATACAATCAGAATCGCAGTATCCCTATCTTGTGATTCAAAAGTTTCTCGCATCGAACCACTGACCTTATGCCCGAAATCCTAGCAGTAGGTTCACCGTGGCCCAGTGGTAGGACAACTCTCTTCCAGATAATCATCGAGTAAAGTCGTGAAAAGTTGTAGCTTATGGACAATAATCAACAAAAGACCCTCTAAATTTTACGCATTACTACATCTCTTACAGTCCAAGCATGGCATGCCGATGAGAAAGTATACTATAAAGATTAAGTTTACAATTGAGCAATAGTGTATGATTGTAAACAAGAAATAGTATATGTATACTGAGCAGACTTGCTGTGTGATATTGTTGCACCAGCAGGCTTTCCTGTACCTAGCCCTGAGTTGGGCTCTATTAGTTAGATAAAAGCAGCCGGCTGGAGAATTCGTGCTTTTGTAACAGGGACCAAACAAAAGACTCCCCAAATCTTTGTCTGCCACGCCCAGTAATATCATTTCACTTGAAGGATATTGAGAGCAGTCATTAGCCAACAAGATGGATCTTCAGTTTAGACGCTATTCGAACTCACTTTCCTCCGATAATGAGAACGACGATCCAACCAACCAGGCCACTGCCGCCTTTGCTATTTGTTGTAAATGCCATAACACACACCTTCCACATATATTACTCTAAAATGGTTCATAAACATGCTTAGAAACTAAACACGGCACAGCAATGAAAAATTATATTGTTTAATAATCCTTTATTAACGTATTTATTGAGCAATATTATGTTGTAGCACAAAAATTATGAGCTATCATCTGTGATTTAAAAATGAAAAATTATATTTATATACGATGCCACACGTATATAAATATAATTTTTCATTTTTAAATCACAGATGATAGCTCATAATTTTTGTGAGCTATCATCTGAACTGGGAAAAAATTCAATTGATATCAAGATCTTATGCAAACTGATTAGAGATGAATAGCATTCATTTCTAAGTATGTAAGTAGAGAGTTCAATACCAATTTTGTTTCAGACTGGTATTGTAGCAAAAAAGGAAAAAAAAAACGTTCTTTAACGTGAGATTTTACTACATATGAGGACAGTGTGAGGATCAATATAGGTAAATATACTGACTCGTATTATTTTTTACACGTAATTTAATGATTCCAATTTATGAAAACGATTGGCTATCACATGCATTCTAAATGTGAACATATTAAAAACTTAGAAACTTTTTTTCAAATAACAGTTCATTTATATGTTACTGAAATCATCTCCTGATGCATCACTCCAAGTTATTTTATATTGTTTCAAAGGGATAACATTTCAGTCATTATGAATTTTGCTTCGGTCTTACTGTTTTGAAATAGGCATGACTTTTACCATTTTATTGCTGAGTATAAATATAATATTAAACTGTCATTTATGTCACAAAATTTATGTAAACTTTCATGTAACCCAATATAAATGCTTTTTACCATTTCCTTTCTTATATATGGCTGTAATAATAGTGCTGATTATGAAAAAAAACTAAACATAATGCACGGCAGCTTATATGTGGGCCAAGGCCTACAGTTCTAATATCTATTTTTCTGACCAAGGGCCCGAAGTTCGAATTATGTGTCCTGGCTAGGTGGTCAACCTAACGCAAATCCCTCAATGTTTAGCTGAAAAGCATATTTGGTACTCTGTTTATCAACCCATTGAAGGGATGAAAGGCTGATTCAACATTGCCCAGCTTGAGTATTGAACCTTCGACCAGTGGCTTGTAAGAGCGCGCGTAATGCCTATTACTACGCCACCGGAATTTTAAGGTTATTTATAAGTTGTTAAATTATTGTCTTGAGGCATCTCCTCATGTTATTTTTTACTCCCTTTTAAACAACTAAAATTTTTTTGTATTCCTTGTATTCGCATATTATTTACATAAATGTATACTTCTCATCCTTTCATTTCTATGCATGGTTATTTCACATAATTTCTTTTTCTTTAACCATAAAGTGGTTGTTTCTTTCGTTCCAGTTGATATTATGACTACAACTCTTTATTACAATTTTCACATTTGAAGAGTTGGTGTAAAACTCACACACCATTGCATTGGACATTCTAGATTTACACGTAAGCACTTGTCTCGGAGTGCTCTAATTTGTGACATGTGTAATATACCATATACAGTACGTTACATTTTAATTGTCTGTCCTAATTTCTATAAATACGCTTAGTATTCTTTCATATCACCAATTGAATTTTGTCAAACTTAGTTGGGTTTAAACTACATAGAAATTTGTTTGCAATCTTATGTGTAATTGGTTTCTTAATTTCTATTAAAATTTTTATACATAATTAATCTTTTAAATAAGCTTTTCTTGAATTTTTAACACATTCCATCTTATACATTAGTCTATTAACACAGAATTTTTACTTTTAGTTTTAAGTATTGTACGGTGCAGAAAATATCCAATATTAGACCTTGCACTAGTAAATTTCACAAAATCAAATCAGTCAAATTAATCCTTACAACAATTTTAATTGGTTTAAAATACTCAGATAACATATCATCTGCGTCACACGTAATTAATTACGACATCGGATTAAGACTGCGTCGTAAATTCGACTTGTCTTTGAATTTGCTGTTTGCTTGAAATCACATTCTTCGAGCGGAAGTAAACAAGGCAAAGCTCAACATCTTTGGAATTAAAATTAACATTGTCGAAGTTAATTTTGTTAATGAAATGATTGCTTATATATAGACCAAAGCTTCAGTTTGAGAACCTGTTTTCCATTGACAATCACGTTGACAACAGAACAGAAGAAAAAGAAATATGAAAAAGATATGACAAAACCTCCACTTAATGCTTTGTTTATATCGACAAAAACGATTTTAATTTTTAAAAGTTTCATTAAGTAATATAACTTTAAATTAATAATTGCAATATTTGTAAACACAATCTCTGGCACAAATGTTGTATAATCTAGAATCCAAATCCTGAATTTTTTTTGAAGATAATGAAATGTTGCCAAGATGATGTATTGTGACAAGCGTGATGCTTAAATACCAACGTTGCCAAATTAGAATTTTCTGCATAAATCTTATAGGTCTCTGTATCTATGACGTGATAAAAACCAGGTTGTTAGATACATAAGAAAATCTGCCAAAAAAAATCACCAAACTCAGAATGTGGCCTCCTGGATTAAACGACATCTTTGCCTAGTCTCTTTTCAGTGTTAAGATTAATGCCTTACTTACACTAGCATTGCAAAAAGTCACTATTTACTTATTTTTCATTTGTTAAAGAATACGAAGAATAGATATGTAATTTAAGAAGCATAAAGTAACAGACAACATTAAAATTTGTTTATTGAAATATCAAACAAGAAACTCCATAATAAATGCAAAAGTATTTCTAATAATGTACTACTCGAAAATAGTTTGTTAAAATATAAGAGTAGTTTACCACAGGCATCAAAGAATCATTAATTTTATATAAAAAATATCCCTTTACACATATCAGTACTGCACGCACCATTTTATTCAATATTGGAAAAACATTTTGAGAAATGTTTTGTGAGTCTTCAGTAGTATTATGGTGTAATAAATTTGTGCTAAAGTGAATATTACGGTTACAGCTAGCCAAAGACAAAAAATAGCCTAATGTTTTAAAAATTTTTGGTGATTTTTTTCTCACCAAAAGATGTTAATCACCAAATGTCTTTAACACATGTCTAAAACATTTGGCCATAATTGGAATTTTCATTATTTTTAAATTTAATTTTATATTTGTATACGGAAAAATGAAACTGGTTGAAAAAATAAATTTTATGAATTGCATAAAACAATATTTTTGTATAAACGATATTTTGTTCACCTAAATTAAAGGCTTGTTTTTTACAGTATAAATGTTTGACAGATATTGTATAAAATCGTTAAATGAAATCTAAAAATTTTTAACTTCATATTCTAATGACTTGTAAAATTCTTTCTAAAATCAAAGGATTAATCAAAACTATTTTATTATAAACACACAGATATCTATATACAAAAATTCATTTACTAATTCCCAAATTCTTCATTTTATTTATTTTTAAGTAAAAGTTATTAAATGCAATTTTCATTATAAGACAATAAAACAAACTTTATAGAATTTCTGCTACTTTATTTCCTAACATTTTCTTCGATTTTAATTTCGAAATATTTGCAAACTTCAATCAATTCTTAATTAGGTTATTGTATACTGTAAGGCATAGCGATTAAAATTGGTGCCATTTTGTTACAGATTACTTAGATGATTGAAATTGCAACACTTACGTCCCTTGGCAGAAATTTCTTCTCCATGATCTGACAATGATCTTCGCATTTACCTGAAAGTTTTCGATGCATTTGAATATTAGAGAGCCCTCATATACGATAATTTTAACAGTAATGAATACCTTTGATTAGTGTATGAGTGAGATTTGGTGGGCAATGTGTAGTTAAAAATTAACTTGGTTGATTACCTATCTTATATCGCATAAATAGGAGGAGAATGTATATTTGCAACAATTAAACATGTAAAGCGTATATGTTCCCGGTTTACAGAATACATTTATTTATTTTTATCAGTAATATTTCAGCCCTACCTGGAAAAAATTGTTCAGAGAGTAATTATTTTGTACACACTCTTAATATTAGTGATATTCTTTTCTTGTTGGTGTTGGGTCATAGAAAAAACATAAAAAAGCCTGAAATTTGTTTTCGCTATGTGTTATTAAAATTCCAACCAATAGTGCAAAAATACTTTCACTCCTTTAATTTTGAATATGATTTAAAATTTAATTTTAAAATATGAAATTCAATATTGCTAATTTATTTTTAGTAATATATTTATAACTTTTACTTAGAAGTAATTGGAAAGATACTCTTAATACGATAAATAGGTTTGCAAATATAAACATTGTGCTTGAAGTCACTCTATTTAATATGTCACAAATAGGAATTTATAATTTGATCTCATTATTTTATTTGTCACCAATAGTGACGCTATGTTGAGTTTTTTCGTTATTACTTAATATAAAAAGAAATTAGGAAAACAAAAAAACCGATATCACCAATTTATTTTAAAAAAATTAATTCCGTAACAAATGTTGCGATACATTATTGGACGTAATTTTGAAAAAAAGATAGAAGAAAAAAATCAATTTTTTCACCATTAAGCTTGCAATAATGGGCTAATTTTAGAAAGCCCTTTTCCTAAATGTACATACTGCCGAAAAAAGTTTTCCTTTTTTTCTTAATTTTTATTTAAACCAGTATAGAAAACAATATTTTCTAATGATATGATTGATCAAAAATAAATGCGAGTTTGATTTAGCATGGAAAAAATAACAAAATGAAGTAGAAGTTGACATTAAAATAAAAAATGCAGCTTTAGTGCTGAAGGGAACACAAGATATTTTCGGTAATTAAAACAATCTAGCTGGTAAATTTATTTTTAGAAATAATATTCCAGCTTAATCAATAAAAATTCAATGGGCAATATTCAAGTTTTCTCACACTATCTTTGCTACCCTGTACGAATAAATACAAGAAAAGAAATAATATTAAGAAAATCAACGAAATTTTTGAGTCGATGTTTTACATATCTGCTTTTTTTTTTTTTTTTTTTTTG